>JAQGBH010001070.1:0-37114 GCA_034698265.1 Sminthurinus aureus | reverse complement strand
CCAGAGTAACGGCTATTTCTCTAGGAGGGGGACGCACAGAATGACGCCATCGGATACGGATTTTATAGAAGGTAGATGAATGAACGTATCGTTTTGTTCTATATTGAAATCTAATTTTCTATCTCTCTACTATATATATATTATATTCACCTACCTATATCTATATCTATATACTACACAATAACATTTGTATAACAAGTATACACATATTTCATTACTATTTCAGTTTATTCTATACCTCTGACATTATAATATGAAACAATTAATTAATTGTTTTGATGCATAAACGGACTTATAAATTATAATACATGCATACAACACAACGCGTTTTTTTAGTATTTAATTACTCTCCTTTTACTGTCTGTTTCATATAATATTATTATGTTGTGTACGAGTACGATTAAATATATAGTTTTTACCTAACAATTATTTATTATATATAAAACGGTTATTTGTACATCAAAGACAACATTTGGTAAGTAAGAATTTTGATTGATTTCATTTTTGGCTTAATTGTTGATATCTTTCTCTTGCCTGTTCATATTTTATATAATAATATTCAATACACATGTATATATATTATATAAACATCAAGTATCGAGACTTATCTAAATAAAAAGCCATGTTCCATGTTATAGACATAGAACATGGCCTTTTCGTGTAGATAAACCTCGGTATGTTATATTTACCAGTTTCTTCCCTTTTTTTTATTGCGAATAAACTTATTTTAACGAGAAAAAAATTGAGAAAAAATGGTGCGAAAGGAAGATTTACTCCTTAACATAAATGTGTATTATATACATACATAAAACAATACATACTTAATACATTTTCATAATAATGGATATAAAATATTTAGCAATAATAATTATTGAATATATTATATTGAATCTTTTCTATAAATAAAATGAATTGCCCCGTGGAAGAACGACCAATATCGTTTTCGTTTCCATGGTATTTACATGTTAAATATATGAGAGCTCAAAAACGATATTGGTCGTCCTTCCACGGGGCAATTCAAATGTTAAAATAATAATAATAATGTAGCACAGTTCAGAATGAATTCTAAAGTTTGTTTGTGTAAAATTAAAATTAAGCTGCCCCTTTCACTCTCTCAAAGAATAATGAATAATAATATGTTTATTATTTTATATTGCTCATCTATTTTATATTGTTATATGTGCTCTACACAAATAAAATAAACAATGTTTATTTCGTTTTTAAAATAAAAAAAATATTCTCTTTCTTTCGTGTTCTGTCATCAATATCTATATAGTTAAATATGTATGAGATGTGTTGTACCATCAAATGTAACATGCATAATATTGCATATTATTATACTCTATAACGTCTCATAGTTGTTAAATAAAATTGCTTGAAAAGTAAATACTACTATAAAATTTAATATTAATGTTATAACACAATTTTCTGGCAATATATAATATTTGTTCTATTTCAATGTCCAAAGCCATAATATAATACTATACATAACATGTAAAGTGTATTTCATTTGTACAAATAATATTATTATTAACTTGCATGTATACTGGATTTATGTCGTTTTTCTTTTATTTTGCGTATTACTACAATGACAACCACATAATCTTTTTTTTTGTATAGGGAAGCCTTACACATGTATGTAATATTTTCCATTTTATATTATAATTAAATATGTATACACATGCATACGAAGTATTACATAGAAAGTCATAAATCTACGATAACAATTTTTGCCAGTGAACATCTCTCAGTACATAAAAAGTAAATAACATAGACACTACATATAATAATATATACAGAATGATTTTTTTTACAGTAATTGAGTATCACGTTAAAACATGAAGAATATATAACATATTGTTCAAGTATATTTTGTAATCTACTTCTTGATTATTACTAATTGTATACTGTATACTTATTATGTATATATATAGATATCGTTAAGTAATATATATAGTAATTATTTATTATTATTACCATTTTCTTTATTATTATTTATTTATTTAATCATAAATGATGTATATATATTATCAACTATCAATGCTGGAATTTGTTTTTAGTTTTTCAGTTTACAGTTTCCACTATATACATTTTAAGGTATATGTACACGCATATATGTATATAGAAGTGCGCTGAGAGATTACTTTATTTATTTTATTATGTCACTCGAGTTTTTTATTTTTCTTGCGATTTAAAGAGTTGGGCCCGGACTTGTTTTTGTATATATATTTAGTATATAAGCGTATTGTGATTATGATGAAATAAACTCTCATAAAACCATCTCTCTGCCTCCATTTCCCTTTCTTTACATTTTTTTTGCTCTTCCCTTTATTTCTTCTTCAGTACCAGTATTATTAATTTATTAATATTATTTGCTCTGTTATTAAAAATCGTGTTGCTTCATTATTATTATTTTATTATTAGGTAACAACAATCAGCATCCTCTCTCTTTTTGACTGTACATCGGTTGTCATTTTTTTTAATGTATAAGTAGATCTTGAGCAAATGAATATTGATTTTATTAACTCCGACGAACGATTAAAGCGCAAAACAATAGTATTTTTTAGTATTCCACACGATTCTTGCGTGTTGCGTTTTTCAGTAGAACAAATTTTTGTAGGTATGCATATATAGATTTATCTACATATATACACAATACACAACATTATGTAGTACATTACCGTGAGGATTCTTAAATAGTGAAACTCTCTGCGGTTCAAAGCTACATAATATTTTAACGACGAGATTAGTAGCTATATCACAATTGTATTAAAAATTTCAAGTATCATCACTTGCATCACCAGCTAGAAAAATAAGAATAGAAAAACAAAGGAAATGGTTAGATTATACATATTATTATGAACAGAGTTATTGCTTATCTACAAGTAATACTTATTATTTTCTATGTGACAAAATTTGTCACGCATGCATCATGTATGTATATATAATGAACAAAACAAAGAATAGTGGAGTATTTATTATTATGATTATTATCAAAATTAATTATTGTAATTACAAGAAGACTCCGACTCGGATGAACACGACCCTGAAGATGCTCCTATACATACTAGATCAATTGGAAGCGACCCTGAAAAATCATAATTTAAAGATTATAATTTCAATTCATTTTTATCACACATTTAATATGTTTCATTCTAATTGCTAGTTATATTATATTATTATTATTATGCACATGACAAAGTTTTATAGTGTAAGTGTGAAGCTGAATCTATATAATATATACAAACCTCTGCGTTTTCCAGGGTAGTAACTAAAAGGGCAGGACGAAGACGAACCCATTTTTTCTACAAAAATCTGAGCTTTCCAAGCTCCTATAGCAGTATAGGAGCTTGTCGTACCTAAAATTTTAAAAACAAGATAAGTTTAGATTGCTCACCAAATTCTTTACACAAGCACATTTAAACAGGCACAATATACACATGTTAATTCAAAAAATGTTTTGGGTTTTACATGTTAAATATATATATGAATTTTATTCACGTATAAATACCTTTTTGTATTTTGTCCACGAAATCAGGTGCGCTGGATGAATCAATCGGTAAAGAGCCCCGTCGGCCCATTCTTGGAACTATACAAGGTTTGTTTTGATTGAAAGATCGCAATAGATCTGGAAATTATACATTATAAATCAAAAACCAATTAATATTAATAATAATTGTCAATTTCTTACTCTGGATACTTTCCAATTTTTTATACAAAAGTAGCAAAAAATGACCAAATATAAGATAAAATTTATTAATTTTATTACTTTGCCTGAGAAGACCTTCAACTGGAGCAGCAATATTGATATTATTATTTAGTAAACATGAATTAGAATGATACTGAGTTGGATCTGAGCGTCTATCTTGTCCCATTCTCATTCCCATTGCTGGATTAGCAGTTGGTGCTGAACCCCTCCTACATTGTAAGCGTGAACCAAGAACACCCTGCTGCAAAACAAAAAAAAACATTTTGTTAACCTCAAATCATTATTACTATTATTACTAGGTATAATTAATTTAGTACACATGTTAAAATAAATAGCTCAAAGAAACATACTTGTTGCGCATTAAATATTTCCCAGCCATGGTAATAACTATTTAGTAATTCTTCATTCAGATCCATTGTATTTGGGTCTTCGGATTCCTCTTCAGTAAGGCTCTTCCACAATCTATTTCGTGTCCACATAAGAATAGCTTGACGATTACTTGCTGATTGATTATCCAAATTATCAGTATCATAACGAATTTGTGGACATGAACTTCGTTTTGGTCGACTTTCTTCGCTATGTAAATCTGTTTGTGTGGAACAATCGTAAGTTGTGGATTGAAGTAAATTCTCTTTACTTGCTTCAAAATCAACTTTTTGAATAGATTTTTGAATCTCTTCTTGAGCAGTTTCTTCTTCTGCACGAGATGTAACAGACGAATAATTAAGATTTTCAGTTCCAGTGTTATCATAGTCTGTATCGCATTCCATATCAAGTTTTTCTAGACTTTCTCTTCTGGGAGCTTCCCCATCATTATCATCCGAAACTGGTGGGAATTGACGAACAAAAATCTCCAATGGGCTTGCCTCTGAAGAACTTCCTCCACTTTGTCTATCTGCTTCTTCTGAAATAACTTCACATATAAGCGCCTCACTGCTACTTCCGCCACTACCCATTTCTGGACTTCTATTTCGACTTCGGTGTTGGCTGATTATGGCTGAAGAGGATACTGCTGTAGGGCTAACAGCAGCTGCGGCAGATAAGAATCGTGGTCGATTAAAATTTCCTGTACCATCAGTAATAGAAACCACTGGACAAGTTTGTTGTCGGATTAAATGACGTCGTTGATCTTCTAAATCTGTACTTTGTTGAAGAGTAACGTGAGCAACATTTGGACTCATACTTAATATACTTGTCCCTGGACAAAGTTCATCCAAATCAGTGGCCTCATGAAGCATTCGTCTTGGACTCCCTCGACTTCCAGTTTCGGGAAGACTAAAATATTTTTGTACATCAAAAGAAAAAGTTGTAAATTTGAACAAGTCATCAAACTACTACTAAGTACTTCTACAAAATAAGAATAATAGTAATAAATTCTTGTTTATATAACATTATTGAAATTCAATTTATCTAGTTACAAGATGTATAATATACTATACCTATAAGTAAAATCAAGAATCTCATCAGTAGTTGAACAACTACTACAACTACTTTTTTCAGTAGTCGCAGTTCTATTGGGGGAGGCTGGAGTCATATCACCAAAATCACCGGGACACGTTGATGACCCTGCAGTAGCAGGTGCTGAAGAAATAGAATCTTTTGAAGCATTAGAACTCTCTCCACTTGTTTGCTTTGCACTAAGCCTTTGTAAATGAAGTATAGTTTTTGTTGGTAAAGTTGATTTGGTAGGTAAACTTTCTCTTCTTATCACAGTTCTACCTACAGTTCTAGCATTAGTGACCATTTCTGTAATACTCAGAGTACTTCCACTCTGACTGCTTATTCCACTCAATGATGACAGTAAACCTCCAGAAGGGACTTGAATATTACTTCCCATCAGACCTAAAGAAATTTTTTTAATACATTTATAATTATTTGTAGTTTTATCAGTTTTATGTAATACATATTCATCATCACACATAAGTATAAACACAGACACATAAATACATGTAATATTCAAACCATACTATATAAACAATAAACAGTAAATTACCAGTTGCAATAGAATGTCTTCGCTCATAACGCCCAGGTATTCCCAAGAAAGACCCTTGACTTTTGCCTACCCCGTCATCATCTCCATCACTTTGATCTGAATCACTTGCTGTTGTTATTGTAGTGTGTGGATCAAATCTGACGAGCCTGACTGATCCCAAATCTGAATCTGCTGATGTTCTTTCTCTTGTTCCTTTCTCTCGTACTTCGGTTACATTTAAACTAGCTGAATCTGCATCTTCTCCACTGTGCATCTGCATTTCTGAATCATCTACATCAGAGATTTCAGTTTCTTGGGCCGTTTCATCTTGTAACATCTGTTCCCACTTCACTTTATTAGCATCCAAATTCCCCATCATGTATGTTGATAATGGTGTACTTAACATTCTATGCCATTCCGTAAATAATGGACGAACTACAAATTGATAAAAACCTGAAAAAAACATTTATTATTAATGCATTATAATATCTTTTATTAAACGTTGTGATTACCTATTAGGTTTAATATCAATTATCAATACTATTTTTAAAATATTTTAATGTTTTGCTTCTAAATTCTGTTCGACGTATTCAACTGATCCACAAGTATAGCATGTTTAATGTTATACTTTCTTGATGAGATTGTGAAAAAACTTGATGAAAGTGATGCTTGTGGCATAAAATTATTATCATTTAATTTACTTATATTGCTTTATGCAGACGATATCGTCCTCACCTCCAGAACCCCATGCGATTTAAAAAAACAAATAACTACATTAAAATCCTTCTTTGATAATAATAATTTAATCGTAAATCTCAAAAAAACAAAAGTGCTTATCTTTAGAAAAAAATCAACCCTACCAAAAGAAATGCAACGAGTGACATTTAAATGCGGAAATGAAAACATTGAAATCGTCGATAATTATACCTATCTAGGAGTCCCATTCCACTATCTCGGACATTTTAATTTTGCTAAAACCCATTTTATAAATAAAGCTAAAAGTGCATTAGGAAAACTATCTAGTCTTTTATATAAAAGCAACACATATGACATTGATATAAAGTTAAAACTTTTTGACTCTCTGGTCCAGTCAGTATTATTATATGCATCTCCAGTTTGGGCATTGAGCTATACTGATGAACTGGAAGCATTCCAAACCAAATTTCTTCGCCAAACTCTTAAAACATCAAATATGATACCCGGATACATCCTTAGACTAGAAACTGGAGCAGTGTCAATAAAATCAACTCTTCTCAAACTAACCCTAAAATTCATACTGAAAAATATATATATCAAAGGAGAAGAGAGTATGAATTATAAATGCTATAAAGCAATGCAATCCCTGAAATCTGACTCAAAAAGAAATTGGTGTGAACAACTAAAAAATCTATTTACTGAACTCGGACTAAAGAAAGAATATGAATCTCTATCCTACAATTTTCTAGTGGAAAACATCAGTGATATTATTGGTAAAGCTAAACAATTCTGCATAAATAGTGACGTTTTAGCAATGTTAAAATCAACTAACTTTAAACACTACAATACATTTAAAAAACATGCAATAAAAAGTGACTTTTTTAACCACCACCTACACAGTGATGCTCTTTCCCTAATCCAACAAATAAGATGTGGAATACCTCATCTAAAATTCAACAGAAAATCAACAATACTAAACTCAATGTGGAAAACATGGTCCAGTAAAATCCCTCGTGTAATAACTTGTGAAATGTGTGGAAAAGAAGAAGAAACAATACATCATATTATGTGCATCTGCCCACATTATAAATGTCCGAGAAATAGATACCTACATAATATTATTAACTTTGACGTGAAAACCAAAACCGAACTATATAATACTCTTTTTCCAAAAGACTCTAACCCAACAAAACAACATTACATGAACATTTATTATTTTTGGATTGAAGCTATTAAAACTCGTGAATTTTTTTATGAATGTATAATGTAAACATATTTTATTAATATACTTTATTTTCTGTAAACTTGCCGCCATATAATAATAATATAATATTATTATGAATCTTACCAAATGCATGAAAAAAAAAAAAATGAATAATCTACTACTATGTTTTTTGTAACCCTTTATTGAATATCTACAATCAAACCAGCTAAAATGTACATATCAAAGTTTGTAAACATGTTGTTGTGAAGGCCGTTGGCCATATCGACTTGATGACAATAAATAATAATAATAATATTATACTTTCTTACTACCCTAATAAATATTTCATAGTTTGTCCATGTTTCAAATAAATTGCATATTTATATGCGCGTTTTAAGCTAATTTTCTACTTTCTTTTCTTAAACCTAAAAGTTTCCATTCTAAATTCAAAATGATAACAAAAAATGTGTATATACATACATATATATATATAAAGCGATGAAAATCTAGTTGACTCATCTACAAGCATTAGTATGTATGGAGATAGTAGGATCTAGATTCGTAAAATGATATTTCATCTCAAATGTACTCTCAGCATGATATACAGGCTGATACTTGATACTTGATACATCTACATAATATCACATAATATAATGTGGAATGTTGCGTAAAAAAGTCATACATAAAGATATGTTTTTTTCCAAGATTCTACGTCTACTCTGTACTCTCCAAGTGCGCACATTATGCACGTGTGTGACTTATTTACTAGAAGGATGAAATAAAGAAGAGTAACATGATGGTTTGTAGGAATTTCAGCGGATTCATACCGAATCCTGCTACATAAAATATTTGGAACGGCGGAAACATTTCACGTTTGTTGAAAGGATTGCCAGTGAGCGTATCTCTGCAGAGTGCAAAGAAAGAAGAGAGGGACAGTCACACAAATATGGCTGTATACTGTACAATCTACATGTATGCACATTTTTCATGCACATTCATATATCCTATCAAGGGAAAGGAAGAGAAAGAACATTCTTAATACTTTATACCCCATACTTGTGAATATGATTTTTTTTTTAAAATTGAAATTAAGGAATTTTCAAGCTGCGGCGTATATATAGTTTGACTATAGAAAAACTAAAGGACGAAAAAGAATAAGGAGAGAAGACGAATTTTGAGAGGAATCGAGGAAACGCAAATCTTATATTATGTTCACTACGGTATGATTCACTGGTAATAAATGGTCGAAGACGACGGATGAAAAATAGAGAAAAAATCCAGCATGTATTTTCATAAGGAATTTCAACATTACGCTCCTTATTGAATACAGTGTATCATGTTGACCTCTTTAGTAGATAGTACATACTACATACCTACTACATGCACATGCTATACTTTTACTTTTCTTTGTTCTGAAATACCATTTCATGTTTTTTTCCCTTGTCCCATCTTTTTATCTCTTTTTCCCTCTGTTTTCACATAATGTTACAAATGGATGCAAACGGATTTCGGTTTCAAGTACTGCACATTATACTTTTCTCAGAACAATAATGCATTACCAACATTATATTATGTACTGCAAAAATTGTATTCTATTTTTTTTCTCTTTCAGATAAATTACACATCGGATGAAACACACGTACTACACACACAGAGAGAAAGGGTTGATGTATCTGCTTGTATGCGCGAGATAAAACCAAGACCTGAGGTTGGATTCTCAAGTTTTCTTTCTTTCTTCTTTTTCAAACATGCAGTATGTAGTATGTACAATGTATTACAATGTATAGTTATTTATTTTGTATGTATAGTTAGTTTGCCTACGGGTTTAACTAGTGGATTATTGCAGTAGTTCTTTCTAGTGTTAGTAAAATGGTACAGTTGATGGAAAACAAGGGAAAGAACAAGGAGAAAAAAGTAACATGGGCATGTTTCATTTCCTGGCCTCGTCTTACTTAGTTAAGTTTAGCCTCTCTTGAGGAATTCCATCAACTCTGTATTATAATATGCACTCACTTTTTCACTCGCCTAACGTTTGCCACTGCCAACTACCAACTTATAATAATAATAAAGTTATCCGGAGCCACGAAGATTTCGAAGATTCCGTGAGATGAATATCTACATTTGTTATCTCATCGTTGAAATTTTTTCTCTGCTCTTTCTCAACACAGAAAATACATAATAAGAATCATACCAAATGCAAAACAAGTCATTCATCTAGAACTGGATTTCATTTTGAGCTAGATGTGATTTGCACTTGCAATTTGTTAGTCTTGCCACTCTTTTGACTTTCTCTCTTTGGAATTTCTTTCGCTTCCATTTTTCTACATCCTCTCCTAATCATTATTCACTGTACAGAGGAACCAAAATACGTGCATCATATTCATTCAGTCACTCTTTCTTCCTGCTGTTAGCATATAACATATATAATATACATTATACATTGTACATTAACATTTACATGTGTAATTTGTACGTTGTACATATTTAGATGCATATAAGCATGTACACTGGTATCTGCTATAAAATTTATAGTTTGAAATTTTGAAATCAAACTACCGTCATCCTTTTTTTATTGTCCTATTCTAAATTTGGACAGTAATAAATTTTAAAATTGAAATTTTAGCATTTGAAGTAAAATATAGAACATAGCAAACAAATTACAAATTATCGATCTTCCTTTATAAAATACATAGAATGCCGTGTATATAAAATTATCTCCCGGCTACTATTAGTTTTACAAGAGCTTTTATCAAGTACCCTAAAGGAAATTGAATTATTATTTCCACATATCTCTCCCTCTATTCTTTTCCAGTCTCATCTCTATTCTCATCATGATGAGATACACTCATGCATTCTTCTCATTCCTGCACTAACGAGCAATGCCTTTGCTCACGCTAAATCAACCTGATATTTTCATTCTGAATATTGACAAAGAAAACCTCATGTTCGATAAATTTCTTTCTACTTCTTTCCCTATCTTCACCAAATAGTATTCTGATTACAAGTCTATTCGAACTTAGCTTATAACTAGTACTACTCTACGTACACTAGCTGAAATCAAGAGTTTCTTCATGTACTACTAATGAAAATAATTATTATCATTACATTTTGTAAAACATATAATCCATATGTAGAATGTATATAATTCTTTCAGTGTACAACTGGTATTATATTATTATATTCTTATTGTTTATTCTTCTACCATTCTATCATAACAGAATAAAATATTTCAGTAAAAGGATTGAATATTCTTTCCTCATTGTATATTATGAAAATGAGTATTTGAGAATCGGACTATTTTGTATGTCGTACATACATAACAATGTAGAATGTAGCTCATCAAAACATGCTATCAATTACCAATTTAAAAGCTACAGTTGATGATATTGTCATTTATTTGTATGTAGACTTGAAAAAATTTACCGGTTTGTATTTTTGGAACTGAAGATGAGTATCGATCACAAAGGGCAGTAACTGGTAAACTCAATTGTCGTTCATAATCTCCTTGACGGAAAAACTCTTCACATACTTTCATACTCCTATAACAGGAAAAATCACGAAAACAGTGCAATTATTAATTATTGGTATCATATTGAAAGTTTGTCCATCTACAAGTATCAAAATTAAGTTTAATTAAATAAAAAATGCATAATTTTTTTACCATTTTCTGGAAATATCCCATGGTCGGCAAGGATTGGAAATGTCAGCACATTTAAGTGCAATCTGAAGAACAAAATGACGAACGGCAGGATCATCCATTATCAGAGTATCCGTATCCAAGTAATTCTAGAATGAAATATTGACCAGATTAAGCTAATTATCATAATTATTTTACACATGGACTCAATATAAATACAGGAATATGATATCCTAATGTGGTTCCATCAAAACCAATCCCTACTATAGAGAAATATTTAATACACATTATATCGTGGTAACTTTTATGTAGAAGATTATGTGTATTTAATAGAGCAGGTTAATAGTTATAGTAGATTGGTTATCACTATATGAAACTTATATATCATGTATGTAAGCATACCATAAAAAACATACTTTAAAGTTTAAATCATGAGCTATGAGCTATATTAAATATTTTTGAATGATTCCCAAGTTTTTATTGCCATTACAAAACAGTTTCTTGATTCCTATAACTTATTATTTATAAATACAGCAAATAACTTTGATTAGGTACGTGAACAAATATAGAATACCAGTACGCATGACTAGAATGCATGTCGCACATGCATTCATCCTGATTTTTTTATTTACGGTAGTTTACAGTTAGTGTGACATGTAATGTATGCATACAGAATGGATGTATAGCATATCATGTTTAAAACAAATGTACAAATACTTTTCAGTTGTCTCATGTTATGTTGATTCGATTATTAAGACATCGAAGCCAAAATAAAGGCTACGATGCACCTGCTCTACCTATCTTAATCATAGTGTCACCAAACATATTCAAGTCGAACGTCAAAACTGAACTCCATTCCCTTGTACAAGTAGAATCCTACAATACTAGTTAAAATGAAGAGCTCCAAGCTCCAAAATAAAGAGTATGAAAGCATCAAAATTATTATAAATGATCATAAAAATCATGCAAAAAGTTGTAGAAACAAAGAATAGTCAACAGTATAAATACATCTAATCTTCAAATACAAACTATGCAAAGATTCTATAACTGACTTTGAACTTTGCAAATAATATGAACAGCAAAAGAGTGTAAATAGGACAATAGGATTTCATCCATCTTTTAAATGAAACATGTTAACGTCGATAACAAATAGTTGAGATACACACTTCAGCACCTCTCTGAAAATAATAGTCTTTGTGAAACGTTAGTTTCAGTACTCGAAATCTAAAACATTCAAATTTTCATTGTGTTGATGATTGAGTGAACACTGCGCGCGGTATACGGTATAAGGTGTACTGCATATTGTGCGTCAACTGAAAATATCATGTGTATTCAAAAGCAGAGTGTTCCTTACTAGAATCTATAGCATCGAATTTATGTGTACAGTGTACACAATTCGTTGGCAAATGTCAAACGTTCAACTAGCAGCTAATAACACACTCCATTGATACACGTCTTCAGCTGCCAAGATTCTTGACTAATTATTCACTTACGTATACATTATGCATTATGTATATAACATATTATTATACGTTTTTTCATGAGACTTTTTTGCAAACCTTTGTATGTTGCATGTTAGATGCTATATATTTGAAAGGAACGTACCTTTAGCGAACTGATGAATTCACCTTGTCTAGTAATATCCGTGGCTAAAACTAGAGACCGAATTTGTTCTTCTACTTCTGAAACTAGTTCCGGACCGAGCCGAGCACTCACTCCAGACTTTGAATTTTTTTAAAAACAAAAACATATTATGAAATATAAATACATTATAGATTGTAGACGTAAGAGAGTAATTGTGTTAGTTATACTCAAATATTTTAGTTATTAGTTATTAGCTATTATTATTCACTATGCTCAAGCTAAAGTATTTTTTGTTTTTACATTAAAGGAATAAGTATTTATACACTTACCTCGTTTAAACAGCCCATAGCCGATCTCCAGTGATGATTTTCGAGGACTGAAGAATTCTGAAATAGAAACAAAATAATTTCGATTTATACTTACAATATATAATTGAAATTCTCAATACATTACAAAAATTACAATGCCTTTTTTTCAATACTGGTGACTGTTGAAAGTAGAAAATACATCCACTTTTCCCACTTAAATACTCAAATGTTAATTAGGCTTTTAACTTTCAATATTAGCAAAAAAACATAATTTTCATCATTATTTCTAGTATCTAGTGCTTCAAGTTTTTTTTCCAGTTTAATAAACGACGTAGTTGAAGAATGAAGATCAAGATGTTTAGATCATAATTATTTGGATTTTTTAAATTAGGCTGTATTTTGCTTAATTTTATTACTATTAATACTTTAGTCAATTATTGCGGGTAAACAATGCTGTATATTTGATTCTTCTATGCAGCATAATTAATTGAGCTATATAATACTTAATCCAGCAGTCACACAACGAATACTACGCAACAATTTTTCGTACGTATACTTATACGAAGTACGAAGTAACTATTGATTTGTATAATGACAGCTTTGTGTTGACAATCATTGTAATTACAGTAGATTGTAGATATTACTTTCCTTCGATTCCAAACAACTCCACAGTGGCTCATGAGATACATACATATTCATTCATGGACTCAGGGGAACTATTTAAACCTTTTAGGTAATTGCCCATGACAATTCATGTATATATGCTCTATTCTTTGCTCCGAGCTTAAGTATCTCTTTTGAACAGGGTTCATGCATAATATAATGTAATGCAGTACTTTGTTTCTAAACACCTTTAAAACATATATACATTTATACTATACAATATGATAATATATCATATGTATCATATTTCAGTAAAAGATTCAATGATAAAAACTCATTTGTGTGTATTTAAAAGTAGGCTGTGTCATGTAAAAAGTTGGTTAATAATATTCATCAGAAATACTAGAAACTAGAAATGGTTTTTATTCAAATGAATGTGTCTTTGTGTGCAAGTAAAGACTATATAGATTATGGTAATAATCATAATAGTAATAAAAGTAAGCATCAAGTATGCTGAATGTTGACGCTATACGAAGATGAGGTCGATACAAAAGTCATCAACGTACTTGAAAAATTCTCTTCACATTAAAAACCTAGACTAGCTAAAATCCATATGACTTATGAATACATGTACAATGTACAACGTACAACCTAAAACCCAACCCATATAACACAAGCTATTCATTCTTTTCTCCCTCTTAAAAAATAGAACAAAAGTAGACATAGTAGTGAACAAGTGAAAGAGTAAAGTAGCTTGGGTTAAGCCATGAAAATTGAGTAAAAGGTAAATGCAATATTCTCATGCAAAAGGAAAGGGAAATGTAAAAGAAGGGAAACTTGTACCTACAAAACGTATCCATGATTCAAATGTGACTTGGGGCTTGATGCACACAAATATACTAGTATTATATTACATGAGATATTCTACATCGAATGTAATAATATCCATCCTTTTTGCATACGTAATACAGGCACACACATGTATATACATATGCGTACATTTTACAAATGGGATATGTATGTCTATTAACACACATAAAAAGGAGAAAAAAACTTTTTTCAACTAATATTCTATTTGAGTACCCACTGTATGTATGGATGCATGTAAAAGTTGTCAACATATCACCATACTAATGTCTATAGTTACAATTTACAATACTTTGGATTTTGGATATATATCTATGGATTACTTTGAGTTTGAAAGCAGTAAAAGAGAGAAAGAGAAAAAACTATTGTGGGTAGTAAGTAGTGAGTACATACTACATATATTATATTATATACAGTAGGCCATACAAAGATCTGTCCCACATTCATGAAGGATTAATATGTAGCATAAATATCATGGAATTCTACACACACACATACACTCTCTGAAAACTACAACTAAACTAGGGTAAATTGATTGATTGAATGGTATGAAAGAGGAGGATGAGCAAGAGGGTATTACCCCATGCGAAAAATGCATAAAAAGAAGGAATACACACACAACCAGACAGCCAGAGACGGAAAGAGAGAGAGAGAGAGAAAGAGAGGGGAAAGAAAGCAAGATAGCAAGAAAGAACGAGAGAGAGAGAATGTAGAATGTAGGCTTACAAGTCAGAGAGTATTTGACTCGGTTTCATGGATGTAGTAAGCTTGGAGTAAAATATATCATACACTTATGCATTCGGATTCTGAAAAGATTTTAACTGGAGAAGAGTCAAAAGAGGAAGTGGAAGAACACTATCACATTATACATACAGGAAGAGAGGGAGAAGTAGCGGGAACGGGAACAAGAAGAAAGAATGCCCAAAACTTAGTCCAAATTACGTCATTGGGTTCCACGTGCAAGAAACCGAGGGTCATGAACGGAGAAGAACTTAACGTTGAAGCACGCGGAAAATTTCACTATACCGAGAACCGAGATTCTATATACATATATATGTTTCACGCTCTTTCTACATAGGACTCTCTAGAATCTATAGCATAGGTATCGCGCATCATGCTGTAAATATACTACACACCATGCTCTACATACGCTAAAAGAGTTGTCGTTGAAGTATCTATGTGTGTGCTTCTCTCTGTGTGTGTGTGAGCAAGACCTACATAAACTTGTAGTTTGTAGTAGTAAAGTCTGGCCAACACAAATACAAAGTAAAGTTCTGAGCACTGAAGAACCAAAGAAGGATTTATTTGTATACATTTGTATTTATGTACGTGTAATTACTAAACTAGATATTCATGTAAATATCAACCTATAAATTTACTGGATTCTTTTTTCTCAATCTCAATCTCGGTCATCAGTGTATTTATTTCAGTGAATACACTGAAGACTGCCAAAAAACATGATCGATCCTTTCTCTTCCTATTCCTCTACAAATCTATTGTATTCCGCACTGAGTTTGAATCACTATTTGCCAAGAATAAGTAGCATAAGACAAATTTTATTAAACCAGTGATAACTTGATCAGAAGAATGAAAGAACATTTTACATCCCTTCACATTTACACATTAAATTAAATTATAAATTGAGGGACAAATATATTTCGAAATTGACAAATTCTAACAAACCACAAACTACCTTACAAATGATTGATGTAGTTTAAAAAAGGTGTTATACTTTTTGCATGAAAAATGAAAGTTTCTCAAAGATACCTAGATGAACAAGTGATATAAAAAACTTAAAACTCTGTACACATTATATATATTTTTGTGCATTATATTGCATTAAAAATTCCTCTGTATTTTCAATCAAACGATTCTAACACATTTAAAATACGCTATCTTTTTGAAAGGCTGTAAAAAAGTACTATTTGTCTGTAGTAAAAAACTCGTCTCTATTTGTTTCTAATCCAATTTTCTTTTGAAACATTTCATTTAGAAAGATTATTTTCTCTAAACAGTAATTACTATTGATCATACTTTCACTTTACTTTCCCTCCAGTATTCATCCTCCAGTAAAGAAAGAATTTATATTAGTACAAAATTGACAAGGTTTTGAGTTTTGATATTTACCTTGTACAAGGCGGCTAGGTGATTTGATGTGGCTATTAGAAATGGTTGGTTTACTCCTGGATGATCCAAGTCATGTACAACAGCTGCTACAATAGCGGAAAAAATCTCTAGTGGAGTCAATTTAGTTAAAATGATACTTTCTTGAAGGAAACAGTGCATTGCCTGGAATAAAAAGGAAAACCCAGAATTGATATTTTTGATAATTTATCTTTTATGGTAAATGTCGTTATAAAATGCCATTAAAGTTAAACTCTGCAAAATAATGGGTAAAAAAGTGACAAAATTGGAAACTGTTTTTTCGACACTTTTTTTTCAACTCGTTTTAGTTTGGGTTAAAATTGATGGATTTTAATGGGACTTATTTTAAATCCAATGTGAATAAATAGTCATCTAACCTGCGTTACATCCGCTGCATGAACCCCATTGTGATCTAGAATAACAAGAGCAAAAACAAATTTTCATAAAATTAGCCTCCGCAAAAATAAACTCCGTATGTCTATCTGTCTTCTATATTAATTATTTAAGATTATGAAAAGTATGGTGGAAAGTGGACACATACATGGATTTCTCCAATGGTAGCCATCTTCAATTATAGAGAAGAGTTTCCAAATAATCACAGGATCTAAGTTAAAATGATCTAATAGTCCATAGGATTTAAAAAGATGAACACATAGAGTTGGCAAGGGTCGTCCTGTATAAAAGAAAAATAAAACAATGGTATATTATTTAAAACTTAATTTCACTAATTTCAATACATGCCAACATTTATTTTATTCGTAGCTATCATTGAATTTATTTTAATCGCATGTACACCAAGCATTCGTCACAGTATTATATTAGTATTGAATGTTATTTAAGCCTCGAAATTATTCTTGTGGAGTTGACGATTCGATGGAAAAGGACTACGAGCATATACATTAACATTTGTTGTTGTGAATATTTATTTAAATGCATACTTAAGATGACCATTCAAATATTACGACGCAATAAATTATCAATTCATTCAGTTTTAAGCATAAGGTGTATGTAAACAGTAAATAGTCATGTCTGTTTAGCAGTGATAAAAAAATTCCAACCATGTTGTAAAATAAATATACCTGTACAAAACAAAGCAATGCAATGAATAAACCATGTTACTTTCTCTTGTGTTTTTTTGTATTCTATTTATTCAGAAGCATAGGTCAATAGCAAAAAGCCCGATGGCGTATGATGTAGGACTTGTTTATTATTACTATTATTAGCATTTTTATTTTTATATTGCATAATAATATTATGATTGCACTTTATTTACTGTTTACATCATCCTGCTTACATTATATGGTTTAAGCATTATACTGCATTCGATTAAACACAGACGGTTTCATAAATACTATACGATAATGAATAATGAATTACACAGGTGGTTTACAAATTGCAGACTACACTATCGCTCCTGCCTTTTATTTTAAACGCAATATAAGCACATATGTACTACATACACGTTTGTTGCATGTTACATATGCACTTTAAATAAGAAATATCTCTACTTTTCTGATAGTATAATTATGTGAACTAATGATTACATTAACACACCTCTTGTTGCCAAGACTGTGTAATAATAATAATATGCAATCGTAAAATTTGCTATTTCGAAAATGACAGCAAATTACTATTTCATATTTCATTCTCTTACTGATTACTGATTACGCTCTCTCGCACGATGGCAGTATTATTTTCATAACAAAAACTAAAAACAAAACAATCTAAATGTATAATGAATGTGCATATTAAAGAAATGAACAGCATAAATTAGTTATTCAAATTTAAACTACTACCACTGCGCACACTGCACATTGAACACATAAATAAATTCCTCGAGGAAAAATCTTGAATATGAATGCACACAAACAATATTTTTTTATCTAAAATCTAAATACTCTCGACTCTCGAGTTGCACAAACATAAACATGAAAACCTATTCATTATAATATGTAATCGCTGGAGATAACTCATACAACTATTCTAGATTCTAGACAATTTCAAACAAATTATATTATTCCAACCTTGTGTATTGTATATTCATTACGCATTACGCCACTAGCTCAATTTTTGTTGTATGAATTCTTTATAGAAGCTGAATTTAAATGTTAAAATGCATTACAAAAACATACTTTTTTATTAAAAATGCTTTGTTTTTTAAAAAAAAATACTCACCGCCCGTGACATTGTCGAGTATAAAAGCATTAAATTCCCAATTATCAATACGATCTAGAACGAAATTCGTTTGATGCACGGATAAATCATCAATGAGGGTGGGATCCTTAAACAGGTAAGTCCGTACATATTTTCGGCGTCTACGTCTTCGTTGCACTACAAACAAACAAGAAACAAAATATAAAGACATGTGTACATAAAGGATAAATGTCGAGGGCATGCTATATGACATGCAATTTATAAAAACTACGCCTATACAAAAAGTCCAAAGAGTGAAGGGGAAAATCACCTGTTAGAAAGGGACCAGTGTGTAATGGCCGATTATGACGGACATCTAATGTTCTGAAAAGAGTAAGACAATTTAGATGAATTAGTAACCTGATACTTGGTTATTGATAACAAACTGCAAAAACAACATTTAACACACACATTTTGCTTTTACGAGACCGCTAAATTAAAATTGCTATGCTTACTCCAATAAAATCCACTCCGAGGAAGATATGTTTTGCTTTCTTAGATTTTCTCCTTTCATATTTGGGTCTGAAAAGATTAAAAAGAGCCATTACAAATTAGAAAATTATGAAACGTAATATTCCAATTTTTATTTTGTTTTAACTGCTTATGTAATATTTCATGCATCTTTTGTAGGATAATAATGTGTAACAGGATACATGCAAGCAACAACAAAGCACAATTAAAAACTGCACAAATACATGTATTTAAGTTGTCATACTGTCTCATCGTTTCTGGTCATCAGTCTACGGTCTACACTTTGTTCTAGATACCGGAAAATTTCTGGTTCTTCAATATTATTTTGTGCTTGCCAGAAGAAAGTCCATAATTCAATAATATTTAATCATCATTAATATTAATTATATTTTGTATTTACTTAAAATAAAAATATCTGAAACACTATCATGAATCAGTCAACAAATGTAAGCACCCATTTAGTATATATCCGCTAGCAGAAAAAAAACTTTTGCTGCTTTTTTTCTTGCTCTTTCTACTATTTCTACTACATCCAATGTTCAACGTATTCCAAATAAATCGTTCTATCAAATAAATCTTTGAACGACATGAACCTCGTTTGTCACCCCGTTCAGAAAAAGAAATCTATGGACGGCATTGTGTTCATTGATATTCTGCTCATAGAAGTACAAGTGAAGTCTGAAAGAACTTCGTATTTCATCCTTGATTGTACCATATTACTGACATCAACATGTAACCGTATGTACACACTACACACTAGACACGTACACACGAAATATGCACAGTACATACTACATACAACTGACGTTGGCCATATGATAGAAATTCCAAACGAGTGAAAAATTGTGAAGATGGTAACTAGAGCGATCGTGAGTGAGAAAGTGAACGAGCTTGGTCATCCACCCATACACCACACACACACACACACACACTATGTACAATGTACAAGGTACGACGACTTTCTCCAACATAACAACCTGCTCTCGTTAGTCGTCTCGTGAAAGAAGGTTGTAAGTTAAACAAGAGTCTGACTTGAATTTTTTTTTCAATTCTCTGTTCCTTGTTCCGTGCCATAGGTAAACTTTTCGTTTGGTATAAACTTTTATCTGTATTTCGATCATTATGACCCTCCATACATACGTATGTCCACAGTTCCAGAAATTTTAGAGACGTGTCTCTAAAAAAAGACAGAGAGAGACAGGGAGAGAGTCAAACTTTTTTGTTCTTCAAACCAACCCAAAAAGACTATACATCAAACAACTGACAAAAATACGAGGCTTGACAAAACATTTTGAACTTTCAAATTTGTAAATGTCCTTTACTTTTGAATCCAAGTACCACCAACGCAATCAAATAGTTTCCAACATTTAAACTTTAGTATGAAACCCTTTCCCTCTTGTGCTTCAATTGCAAATTGCAGTACAAGTTGAATAACATGTTTTACAGTTTTTTAAATAAAAAAACTGTTCTAGAGCCTAAACAAGATGATGTGTTTTGTATTGTGTATTGTATATTGTGTGTTATTATACATTTTTTAATACATAGACTCTGCATTCTTTATTCATCCATTTGAATAGAAAAAGCTATTAGCTCAGCCCTATTTACATATCCGGAAGCATGTCGACTCTTTGTACACATTTACTATCATCGCCCCTCCAGTACTTTGAAATTTCTATGACTCTCTAGACTCTACACTCTGGACAACATAGGAATTCAAACTTAGCTTTTATACTATAAACGTACATCGTACATTACACGTGTCTTCAATCCTCAGTGCACCAAAAATACAAATTTCCTGTTCAAATTTCAATGAATGAAACACTATACATGGTCGATATTATCAAAACATTTTGTTAATAATACAAATTGAAAATGCAAAAACTTACAAGAAGAAAATTTTCTAATGTGTCTAGTAGGCAATAGGTCATAGTGCTTTGTATGGATGTATTGCCTTTGTACTTGTTGAGTGATTGGTTTGTGCATAAAAACACACACTCCACTTACTCCTTCCTTATTCCTTATATATAGTGTAGTCTGTAGTGATAAGATGGGTATAATATTTTCCTTCAAGAGCATTTCAGGAAGTGATGTCATAGTGGAAATAGATATATTGATCTGTTCCTTTGAACTCACCAGTTCAATCTGGATTCAATTCAAGGGATTTAACATGTAAAAATGGTAGACGTTAAACGTGCTACAAAACAAAGGTGACAAGAATTGGCAAAATTTGTGAGGTACTAATAAGTGATAATTTTTATTAGTACATTATACCTTACATCTTTTTATGTCCCCAGATTTTTCAAGTTGTTTCGCTACCAACTATAAGCACTGATTGAAAGTTAGTGCGTAAAAAAGCTCTGGTTGTGTGTTGTGCCTGATGTCTGATTTGCAGTCTAAAACAAAACAGAAGTCTCAATTATAAATTAATGCGCCACCTTAGTTCATAGTAGAATCTAAATGTTTACAGTTTTTCCAAGTTCTTTTAAAGGTGCCGTTCTAGAAACCTGATTGAAAGTATCCTTAAACTCTGGTTCTACGGAAATTAACTGGATCACCTCCTGCCTTTGGAAAAATGTATTGTGGTGCATTACATGGACATTATGAATTAAGTTTTTTTATGAGGGCATTATCCTTTTTTAAATTTTATGCGTCCTACATCCTACATATAAATACTAAATGCATCTACCTTTATATATTTATACTATCCTGAATCCTGAAAATGGAAAGTTCGTATTATGATATTACATACATTAACGTGTTGATTTAAGAGTCAGCGTGACGTTGCAATGGTAGGACGTAGTGCATCAAATGCATAATGGTGACAATGTGCTACAAAATTGTTCAGAGTCTATAGTCCATAGTACATGAGTTCAAACTGATACTTAGCTGTTAGACACATTGCTTTTGAATGAATAACTAATTTAAAGTTTTTGGGACGTGTACAAACAATACTCTCTACTCTCTACTATCTCCTATCTGCTCTCAGTGGAACTTGTAGATAGGTAGCTAGATGAATAGATAAAAAGTAGTGCGGTTCCTAATTAATAATGCACAACCACAGCCGTCAAATTTTAACACGCATTCATCATAGATTCATGAGATGATGCTCGTCTGTTCTGCTTTATGTTGAGCGTTGAGCAGGTGTAAGAGTAAAGAGTACATGTCCACGTCTACATGGGTAATGGGTAATGGATAGTTACTGAATGAGTGAGATATTCTAGTTTTAGTCACTGTCGACTCTCTAACTACTAACTATACACATGGAGAAATAAATGGTCTAAAAGATTGGTGTGGAAACCGTTCAACGAAATTTTTAATGTCGGATCCATCAAGTCTTCAAAGAAGAACTGACACTCTCGACTCTCGAAAATTAAATTAGGGCTCCATGAGTAATGAGACGAACTAAAAACCTTGAATCAAATAAATAGTAGTAGTATTGTACTATCTCTTAAATGTAAATGGAATGGATAGACAGACAAAATATTTACTCCATCCTCCATCCTCCAGCACATAAAAGTGAACTCCCTTTTGTCTCTTTCCACACCAATTCCCTCGACGTACATATTTATTATTTGTACTTTTAGAAATTAGTGAAAGTCATAGAAGAAAAATGTCTTTCTAATTTTCATAAAGTTGCTTTTCCTCCTCTTTTTTATCTCACTTGCGTAATTTAATTTCAAAAACAAAACTTTGCTCATCTTCTTACTTATCAAAGCATCCAACAATCAACTCTTGGTAGATGATAAAATCAATTATACCATAAATATAATCTACATAATATTATTATACTTTTGATTACAATACTGTGCTTTAATCTGTAATTAATTAAAATAAATAAGGGTATTATTTCACTGAATATAAAATAAGATTGAGGTCTACAAATTTAATACAAAATCACAGACATTACATGAGTATCTTATCATTGTGTCCCATACGGTAGAAATTACATAGAGCAAACAATCATGTACTTCAAAATTTAAATGACAAGTCGGAACCAAGATCTGAGATTCTTTAAGAAAATAGATGTATGACACATACATAAGTATAGAATGTAAACAGAGAGGAAAATGGAGATGAAGACAAAAGACTATCTAAGAATGAGAAGAGACTCAAACCAAATCCACCAATTCACCAACAGCAATTCAAACAGCTAATATAATACTACAACTAAATGAATTTCAAGACGAAGTTGAAGACAAGAAGACAACGACGAGGACGAGGAAACCCGTTTATTCTATAACGTACTTCCGAATAGATTGGAAAGTCTCCTTCATGCTACATGAAAATCATCCATCGTTCTTTTCTACTATCCCAGATCCCAGACGTCCTGATATTATGCAGTTTAAACTGTTGATATAGACGTCATTTACTATTTCCCGTTTCCACACAGATTCAGAAACATAACCGTACATTCTGTATTCTGCACATATCACATATAGAGTCAAACATTTAAAATAATAGAACACTTTGTCAGTTTTTGGTGAGCTTTCCAGCGTGTACATACAGCACTTCAACAGTAATTAAAATGCAAAGGGTGGATGGTAGATGACTATTCTTGGGTTTACTACTTAAATAAGAGTTGTACCACATAGAAATTTTTAATGAATTCGATACTTATTCATACTACTCCATGTGAATACAAAATTATCATATCATATCAAAACATAACTTGAACCACTGGGATAACATGTACAAATGATAAATTATAAAGTATTACCAAAGCCTACGTAGAATATAAATGTTTAATAGGATTAAATTTTATTTGTACGCATTACGTATGACATTGAAATGGCAGAGGTTTACCAAGTTATACAGTGTACAGTGTACAAAGGCCAGAAAAATCTCAACCTCAATTTCTTCGTAGTAATATAATTGATATTATGTGAACATAGAAATTATTGAATTGAATTTACAGACTAGATTGGTAATTGGTACAACATTATTTATTTCCAAGTTATTCAATGCTATTGTAATATTTGACAAAGTCGTTATTAATATTTCAGATCGGAAAAAAATGATGATTATCTTTCCTTGTCTGAATTGTCCAGAATTTTCAATGCACAGCAATGAAATGTAACAAATAAATAAAATGTTCACTTCCGCTTTGCTTATGAATTGTGCCATAATCTATTTTGTTTTTAATAGGTTTCTTATTACCGAATGCACATGTACAAGGTAGCATTAGGAAAGTTCATCCGTTAAAGAATACAGAACATGTCACGAACATGTAATATAGTCAACTAGTTCATTTTCTAAAACCACTTTTGGCTCCAGGAAGAACCCGACAGTTGTAAAATGCAGAATACTTTCTACTTTGAAACTTTGTAATTGATTTCTCTCAGACCTTTGAACTTTTCTCGAGGCGTCTAAGATTAATTCCATCCCTCACCTCAAAACATATCTGCAACTTATATTTTACACTGTATATCGATTTCGTTTCAATAAGGGAAATGAGCATTGGGCATGATCAAACGGATTTTGAAACCAGCACTATATCTGGAATCTGGAAATTGGAAATACATGGAAAATTCCACAAGTATGTACCTAATCTAATAGGAAAACAGACAAAGATGCTCTTGTTAACTACAGTGTACAAATTTAGCTATACCAAACATTGCACTTTATTTCATACACTCCTAAAAAAAACTCCTAGTCCTAATAAAAAAATTAGAACTATTTCCTTATTTATGGATGACTGCATATAATATATTATAGATGTGCAATGTGCAGCATGCAGCATCCTAATATTTACTGTTTTTATTTTTATCATTGTTCTTCCAAAAGCAAGTAAACTATAAAGCACTTGAAAACATTCTTCTAGTATAAATTAAACTTTTGACACCATTCGGCTCCATTCTTGATTTCATTAAATTCCTATCGATTCATTTTTTTAAGACTGTTACAAAACTAACAAGTGCACAGTGCACAAGTGGTGATAAGCAACAACAACGACAAACATACGAATCGTGTGCCTCGTTTTAAAAGCGAATCCGTCATGTGTATTATAAATGGAACGGATTCGCTTTTAAAACGAGGCCCACGGAATGCAAAAGAGTGCGAAGGAGTTTTGCGTTTTATCAGTAATTTTATATCAATTCGATTTTGTTTTTAGTGATTGCACAAATTTTTTACGATCACGGACCCTCTCTCATGTGACAAATATCGTAAATTTAAGATTGAATTTCCTTCAGGCGAAATCCTTCTGTATACTGTATTCTTTATACATAAGTACAAACTATAAAAATAGCTCATATTATTGTAAAATAGCTGCGTTTGAGAAACACATGTATACGATACACATCTATCGTCTATCGTTTGTCAGTCTAATTTTATAGATACAGACTACAGACGTAGATAAACACGAGAACATCCACGAGTCTCATAGATACTTTATCAAGGAAGAAAAAGAGTTTACAAAAATACAGAACTTGTATGAAGAAAAACGTTGAAAAATGGTCCCCCGGGTTTTTTTCCGTTACTACTGCCACCTACTTTGTGGGAGGGTACAAAATACAAAACGGATTCCCAATTCTCTAAATTTCATACGCGCACACTACACACTACATTGCAAAAACTCGTAACACTAGATACTACTACGTAATATTGCCTCTCGACTGTTTTGTACCAGTTAAAAGTTTATGGTACTTTGCAGTGTAAAACAACTACGTGTTTATGAGCTCAAATCGAGCAGCGGAAATTTGAGAGGAGTTTTTTCACAAATATGTATATATTGAATTTCCATGGTGTACTCTATATTCTGTACTCATGCTCCAAAGGAAAAGGCTGGTTTTCAGTTATCCATAAAAATGTTATTTATATGTTTGGATTCTTCGTAAAATTCAATGTGAAAAATTTCAGAGATATTTTTCAAGAATTAAAATAAACCCAGCATCTTTCACAAAACGGTAGTTGTTTATTGTTAACATATAGAAAATGTACGTATCAACGACTTATTAATTAATTTATATGTATACAGGCGCATGATTCTCTATTATTATTATTTTTACTTGAGGTATCTCATTTTTAAACTCGAGTCTTTAAATATTGTTCCATTTTGTCTCGTCTTACGGTCACAATTATAATTTTTGCATGCAGCTCTCATGTACAGAATTTTGTTTACTCCACTCAATAACTTTTTTGTGCACCTCATGGGATTTTCGGTGAAAGTAAAAATGTGCATTTCTAATACCGTATTGCATAAAAGGCAAATGAGAGCCCCATTGAAATGGATCTGTCAAAGTTCATGCTCCTTCAAGAAATTAAATACTATACGGAGCTTAAATATCGTACTTTTTACTAATGAGATCATTTACTTGTTCATCTAAATTTCAGTTCAGCTATTAATTTCAATACAATCTATAACAAGTGCGCGTGCGGTTGCTCTAGAACCGAAAACACCATTCGAAAAATTACTTCAATTCTATGACAATTCTCGTAATTCGGTTTTAACTTTAGACTCTCGTTAATATAACGCTTGTATTTGAGTTCTCCTGGGTGAAATCAGTTTTAAGTCTAGACATGTGAAAAGACATGTGAAAAGCGTCAAAGTTGTAAAAAAATCGTACTAAAATTTTAATAATTTCTGGGCTTACATTGATGCACCTGAGTCCTTAAAATAGCGAGTTTTTGAATAATTAAAAAAACTAAATGTATCATCTAAAACTAGGGTCAAAGAAAATCCCCGTATTTTTATAATAGTGGTTGTCGGTTGTAAATCAGGAGTCCGGGTATGCGAGCCATAGTTTATTAATTAACGAGGTACATTTTACAGATCTGTATACAGTATACAAGGTACTTTGAAAAACATTTTATACACCTAATTACAACTTACAACCCACAAGAGGCTCTGCTTTGTCCTATACACTCGAGACCTCGAGACTCGTTCTCGAGTCTGGAGTAGACCATGTCGACTAACTATTAACAATACTGAAAAAAATCTGTTTTCCAATTTTCTGAACTACTCTTTTGAAAACCAATTTTTGATGTAATATAATTTGTTCTATTTCACTTGCTACATTGAATCCGAAACTGAAGCCTCATCTAGACCAGAAACCGCAAGCCGGATTAGTCATTCCTCATTCAGTATTATTTTTCGACTGGTAGTGTTGTGTACAAAATACAAAGCATATACACGGGAACACTTCATAATATATATATATATATTGTATGTAGAGCAATTATTGTGTCTCTATCGTTCTTCGTTCTATTTACTATTTACCGAAAGCTTACTCTAAGCTTTCAATAATCTGTATTCAAAACATAGACGTACTGCAAACAAAAGGAAAGTATGTCATCAGTGATGTTAAGCTAAGAAAGCTTATATCATAAAAGTTTCTATATGTTTGTATGCTATAAATTGTACGTGTTCATTATAAAAACTGTGTTTCTATTTTCCAAAGGGTACACAGTACACAGTACACAATATACAACTATAAACTATACAACTATAAACTATACTAATTATATAAAAAAAAATCTATTAATGAGCTGAAAACTATAATGAATAAAAACATAGTTGTTCTCTGACCGACACACTTGAATATATATATATAAAAAATACAACATGGTTTCCACATGTTTGACTCCCTTAGCATGATTTTCTCAAAAAAACTAGATTGTTTTACTTATAAATATATCGTATGTACTATGTACATGTATGTATAAAATATTGTCGAATTTGATTGAATTTAATGATGTACATAACATTTAGTACGTGTAGATGATTACGTGACAACTTTTGATATGTATAGAAAAACATACGTTTACCTTAGAACTTAGAACAAGGAGCGAGTTGTCACACGAATTTTATCAAGTTTTCTTTCCTTTTCTAGATCGCTCGTTGTATGTCCAATGTACATGGTACACTACATGTTCACATGATATTGTATATTGAATTGACTACAACCTGGATTAAAGATGATACGGTTCTCGTTGGCCTAATCATTATCATTTCTTTTCTTTTTTTTCTTGTTATTTTGGTATCCATGCTACAACTTTCTCAATCATGCTTCAAACTTTCTACCTCAAACTTTCACTCTCATCATGTCAAAGACACATGTACTATATACGTTGTACAAAATGTAGAAAACTCGATACAAAATTATCAAGGTAATGGTACAATTTTCTAATAATCTCTTTTCTCCTCCTTCTTTTTTCTTTCTTCATCAAATTTGTCATATTTTCTTTAGATTACGTGGACACATTTACATTCCTAATTCGTACATATTCTTTGATATTGAGTTGGAAAAAAATGAAATATAAAATTAGATTGATACACAATACTGGGAATTTTCTTTATAATATCAAAAGTTAAAATATCACTTTTCAATTCTCAATTCTCAATTCTCAATTCTGCACAATAGCTAAATAATTGTAAATGTAAACCTTAGTGAATGGAATTCGGAATCAGGAATTAGTATTAGCATGCCCTTTTCATTCTTCATTCTAGTTTTACAATGTCCAAGTTGCCCTGTAGTTCAGGTTCAGAGTTCCATTGCTTGTTGAGGAGGTAAACAGAAAACAGCAAAAATACAGGTATAATGTATATATATACAAAGGACTAGACAGACTAGACAGAAATTCATGAACTGTTTGACAATGGACACAATAAATCAACTTTTCATTCAACGGGCTTCAAAATTCACAAGGCAAGAAAGAACATCAAGAATTTTTGAGGTCAAAGGTCAAAGACTAGGAGAGAATGCACAAGTGATTAAAAGAAGTGGTGAAGTTGAGAGATGATGATGATGGCGACGAGGACGAGGACGAGAAATTTCTAGAATTACTATAGTTTGAGAGATAGGAACGAGAGGTATAATACAAGTAATACGATAGCAAGAGAAAATAATACTTGGATATGGATTTTACAATAGAGAGAAATGATGATGAGCTCAGAGTCTTTGAGCGTGAATTGTATGTAGTTTAGAACAGAAAATACAAAAAGAATGAAAAGCAGTGAGGGATGAAGAAGAAGGAAGGAAGGAGAGAGGAGTAAAAGTAGAAGAGGAGAAGAAGTCAGGTAGATTTTGTGAGACTCAGTGTCTTGATTGCCATAGTTTGAAAAGGATTGTGTACATCGCTATGTCTACGTCTTCTCATGTTCTATCTTGTTCTCATGTATCTAGATTCTAGACTCTACGTTCTAGATACACAGTGTAGAAATGTGAATTCTAAGAGTATGGATCGAGATGTATAAAAAGACCACGTCTAGAATCTAGTTTCTAGAGTCTAGAACTACTCTCTTTCACTCTCTCTCTCTCTCCTTTGCTCAGTCTACATTTCTAGTTTCTAGATACTTGTCTCTTCCTTTTCTTTCTCCTTGCTTCTTCTACCCGTGAAAGGATAACTAAATATGATTGCTCTCGTCGTCGACTCAAAGCAAACATAACACGCACGCACTACTAAACTGAGCAAATCCAATTGACAAGGTAGGATTCTTCCAACTGAACTTCAGGTTACACAATTGTGGGACTCTGTGTTTATCCATCTTTCCATCTCTCTGTCTCCTTTTCTCTCTCTCCTTCTCTCTCTCTCTCTCACTCTTTCACGCAACGACGAGTTTCTATCGCCAAAACTGTAGAGAAGGAGGAAAAGAGGCAGAGAGACAAAATCTAGAATCAGACGATTTATATCTATAATCCAGATTCCAGTCTCATCGACATCCACATCGTAGTCCTCCATTCATGTGTGTATCCTAGGAGGAGGATTCATGGAAACGTTGTCGTTTCTTTCAGTTTCCTTCCAACTCTCTCTCTCGCTCTCGCTCCGTTCCTAATGAGTACGCCAGAATCATTTCATCCCGAATCATCTTCTCTTCCAACCTCCACGTCTACACAATCACGTCCCCTACTCTCTCCTTTTTGACATTTGATTGCTCTCATGAACGCATCTACCCGATATCAGTCCAAATATTCCACATTTCACTGTCTCCTACGACAACGACTCCGACTTCAACTTCGAAGAGAAGAACAAGAACTATGCACTACACAACCAACAACCAACATCATTCCATTCTCATTTTTATTCCAATTTCCATTTCAATTCCTATGTTCCCGTTCCCATTCTATTCTATTCCAACATTTATTTCTATTCAATGCACAGTAACAGTATAGATAGATAAATAGATAGAATAAATAGAATAGAGAAACGATATTATTCCACATGTACTGACTCCTGCCTACTGACACGATTTCTGGTACATGTAAGCCGCCAAAGTCCTATAAACCTAGAGATTCGATATTCTATACTCTTCAAGAAGCATAATACTTTTAAAACAAACATTTTTTTGACAACCTCTCACACGTTCATGCACATCTTTCCTTTTATTTGATTTTCCATCTCATCTAAATCTAATGTAATAAGACTCCATGTCAAAGACCTGTCCATCTATTTACATCTTCTGATACTTGTACTTATACATATGAGCACACACATGAAAATTCAATATTCAATATTCAAGTACTCATGCTCACTACTCACTACATACAATACATTCTACATAGATACATATGTTTATTGAAATACTTGAGACGAGTGCAGTAAGTACATATGAGCTATATTATTAAACTTATATGTGATATTATTTATTATACATTATACTACTATACTTTTAAACATTTACTGAAATAGACACAAAAATATTTCCATGTCGTTTATACGGATAAATATTACGCGAATGGACAAATCAAATTAGCAGACAGTATTACAACATTCCACTTTATATTTTCTTAGTTTTACGAGACGTATGAAGGTCTTAATTCTTAATAATATCATTTATCTTTACTCTACTGTATTTTAGTGACTGTAGTGAAACTTAAGAATAAAAAATCCAAAAAAGGGTTCAAAAGTAATCAGTAAAAGGTACACACTACCCACATACATACATACATATTATGTCTCATGATTATAAACTATACACCATACACAATACTCTATATATACTCATGACTATACTTTATACACTCATAAGCATAATGCTTTTCTTGATGTACAGCTGATTTAATTCGGTTGTACAGCATAGACATTTTGGAATTTTAAAGAAGAGGAAATGGAAAAAAACTAGACTGAATGAAATACCAAATACCAGATACCAGTATAACAGACAGCACATAGTAAATGTAGAAATAGAGAGGATTCAGAATCGAGAATCCAGGATCCAGAATAGGATTACACATACTGTATATAAAATATTAAATAGAGAAAATAATCGCATTTAGTTTTCAAGTTCTAAATCTAAATTCTACAAACTACATACTACGTACACATTTAGTTTCCAGTGAAATCCAAGACGAGGCGTAAAGGCATCTTTTCACACTAGACACTAGACACTAGAGTATGTACAATGTACAATGTAGAATTTAGAATGTACAGAGTCCTACGTGCTATGTGCAAGAAAGAAAGATCTCGTACCTAGTAGTAGTTAATCTCTTCCCTTTGGAGATTAACTGCGCGAAAGAAGGAAACATCAAGAAGCCAAGATCCGAGACAGCAAAGTAATATTAGATGTGCATTTTAAGGATTTTCTCTCTCTCTGCCTCTCACTCTCTTCTGACTTTTCTCCATTCCCCTTTACTCAAACTCACTTCACTCCATTCCACTCGCACTCCACTCACCAGTTCTTCCTTTCTCACTTCTAATCAAATCCTGAGTAAATATTTCATGCATGTGGCATACACAAGTAGAATAAAACGAAAGGAGCAGAAAAAAAGACGAGGGAAAGGAAAATTTAGTATTAGTCATCGTCCTGCCGTTTCTATACTCCATACATGGTGGAAGGCAGAGAAAAAGTTTGATCCCATTACTCTATTGAAATGAGACATATTGAATGAAGAAGTAGAGTAAGTACCTTCTGAGCTCTCAGAGTATACACATAATAATATAATATATGTACATTTCAATTTTCAATGCAAAATCGGAAAGTATATTCTTATTATTTCCCTTCTCTTTTCCTTCTTATGTATGTATATCTATTATGTATACAAAAATAGTTTGTCATATTATGTTGCTGAAATTCGCTTTTCAAATGTACATGTGACTTGCTCCGTTTATAGTATATAGATAGACTGTTGATGTATGAGATGAGAAAAGAGTTTCTTGTATGTATGTATGTATGTATAAGTATGTCCTAGCTATTATTCATGTGTATGTGTGTAAGAGGACCAAGACGAGTAAACAAACGAAGAAAAGGATGGTTGGATGAAAATTGTGAAGAGGCTCTGGAATGAATGGACCGAGGAGCAAAAGGAAGAACTAGTGTAAAGTAAAAGTAAATCTGAACATTGAACATAGTGAGCATTCAATCAGTGGAACAAGCAAAGTGTAAAAGTATGTTAGTGTATTTTGGTTTGGTTCTACTAGTATTGGGTAAAGAGTAAAGAGTGCGTGCATTCAAGTGATAAGTTTCATTCCAATGAGTACCCTGGTGGACGTAATTAATTTCCTTTACTGATTTCTCTACTTTTCTCTCTCTCTTATTCCTCTTCTCTTCCTCTTGATCCCCTTCTTCGATTCCTCCAACTTTCTTTACAAACAACAACTACATTTCTTCATGAATACAGTACTCTTATATTCTCACATGCAGACATTCAAAAGTCTATACTGGATACTGGAATACTGGAATACTTGAAAGTCTGCATTTTCACACACAAGTACAAGTACACATTCATTTCATTTTCTTCATTTTCACTCCATTTTCTTTTAACTTTGTTTTGCCCTTTGAATCCTCAAAATCCAACTATTCTCTCTCAGTCTTTAACTTTTTATCCTCCTCTCCTCAATCCTTCCCTTTTATTCCTTGTACTTTCAATTATCTCATTTACACAACCTTACAAAACCAGAATTATTGACACGTCTGCTGAATTATCCATAGTTACGGAATCTACAAACTACAAACGTCCACACAAAGAACTAGTACGGATTCAACTCTAAAGAGTTGAGACTTGATACGAGAGACTCTGTCTGACAGAGAATTCAAATTGTACATAAATAACAAGAAATTCTATTTAATTATAAAAATAGCTTGTCATTTCAAAAGGTTTCAAAAACTTTCCAGTCTAGGTACTCTGTAGAATAATATTTTATAATATACTTTCCGTGTATTGTTATCCGTGACCTATTAATTGTTAATTGTCTGTAAAAATAAATGGTACTACAAAGCAAATTCTACGAATCGGAGAAGCGCTGTAGATTGTAGTTTGTATTCACATATTCACAGAAACAACTACAACACCGGAATCCGCATTGTAGATACTTTTAGGATCTTCTGATTAACGTTGACATTTTAAAAATCAAGAACCAAGCATACATGTGACATAAATTGAATATCCAACGAAAAGACTAGACCTAGACCTAGTAGACAGTAGACTTTAGAAAATACTGAATACTAAACGATGAAAGTTACACGATGTACACTAAACAAATAAATAAAACAATCCATCAACAATACAAATAAACGGGAACAACTATTAAATGATTACATGTTGACTGTTGACAGAGAAAACAATCTCAGTTTGAGTCATGTTCATGCTTATTACAAATCAGTGTGAAAATATATAAAGTATATCAGTATATTGCACGTTCTACGGTGTACACTGTACACTGTACGGTGTGCAAGCACGTCATTTGATATCTTGTAATTTGTAATGGTTGAGATTTGAGATGCTAGGAAAAAATTTACACATCTATACAGACAAAGAGTATATATTATCATCCAGTCATTGATCACAATTGTTTGTTGTACATTGTACAATATATCCACACTTGTAACAATAACACAAAAAGTCAATTTATAGTTGTATTTCTTTCAGTTTACACTATTAACTACGAGTTATTTGTTCACTGTTCACATGTATCCATGATCCATGATAATATGTTTTGTGTTCCGTCCTTGAACCTTGTCAATGTTGTACGTTTGTTTTATTTTGAATACAAAATACAACTCGCAAATCATCCAAATGCTGTATACATGATGTGCAGTAATAAAAACCTTCCTCGTCAATGTATTTACTTTGTTATTAAAAACATTTCAGCTCTACATCATCAACGTCATCATCATTACACATTGTACCATTATTATTAAAAGTAGCAGTAGTGGTGGTAATAATCATAAAAATAACAATCCTCTCAAACATAAATACCTAATTGGAACAATTATTTTAACTTTTTTATCTTCTTAATCTGAATATGAGTATTGAGTAGGTATGTATAGATTTTGCCATCATGTGCTATACTCCTCTTACTCCTGCTATCTCCTGTCACTTCATATTAATAAGACTAATTTAGAATGATTTAATGTAGTCAGTACTCTATTATCCATTACTAAGGTATTGGTTAGTCAAGTTTTACTCAATGTGATGTATTGTGTATGTATATGTACATATATGCATGTATGAATTTTATAGTATACAGTGTACAAACGCTACACCTTCTGGATACAATGGAAAAAATCAACCACTGTACACTGTGCCTCTTTTAGAGGTCAACAAGGCATTATCTTGTCAATACTTGAATAATGTGTATATATCAATAAGGCTATTTATTATGTATTATGTATTAGTAATTCGATGTTACGAATTCATTACAACTATTCGCTATAACACTCAGGTTTTACTGTCTATGATTAATTAGTTCATCGAACAACTTGCAAATGTGCTGATCACTTTCCATACGAATAGTTTCCGTCTTTTTTGTCGACAAGAGCAAGACCTTCTGGTAATGAAAAGATACATAACTATGCATATTTAAGGGGCACATTACAAATTACAGACCTGTCTCGAAAATAAACATAAATGCTACTGGTAAACTTGAAAAAAACACAATGACTTCAAAGTATTATTTCTTGCTTATCCATTCATCATATTCATAATATTGTACACATCTAGATAGCTTTCAATCATGTCTTAACTTTTACCCACATGACTCTTGTACACATGGCACATGAATGAGTCATAATAATTTATCCACATCTAAAATCTAAACACTGTAATTTTTAAAAGTTCCTTATCTCCATTTTAATAACGTAAAACGTGTTTTGACACAGAATAAATCATTACAACTTTTAAAATAACTAAAATATAAATAAAGTTTTCACGTGTTGCAACAAAGTACATCCTACATGAAACATAAAATAGAACTGTTGCTTCATTTCATGTTTATGCCTACTTTGTAAGTCCAATGTTCATTCTTCTGTCATTTGTCATACTTCATAATACTAGTTTAATGACGATTAGTACAAAACTCACGTGTCTCACGAGCAGAATGTGTAGATTTTTTTTAGAAAAAAAGCTTTGTTTACATTTCATTTTCAATTATAGTAATACAAGATTTTGCAAATCTTTATGTATGACTGGATTTTCATACGTAATTTTAGTGTTACAAATTAAATTACAAATGTGAGATTGAGAACAGCATGACATACTATGTATTCATATCAACAAAGTATACTGAAGACTGAAGATTAAAAAACATTGAAAAAATGTGCAGCTTGCATAAAAGTAGTAATATCCATTAGCCATACAACATTTTTACAATGATATTACGGCTTTACATTATCTTTAGAGTGATTCTCTCTAATTATTCATGCAGAAAAAAGCGGGGACATATTATGAATAAAAGATGCATAAAATAAGAAATATAATCAGCTTTTTAAACTTTTTTTTTACCTGATTTAGGAATACTGATCTCGATTGCATGAGGATAATGAAGATTGTCACGAACGTTTAGTGAAGCTCCCTGAAAAACCACAAAATAAAGAACATTGTTGTTAATCAAGTAACATTTTATAAAGTATGCAATAGGCAATAGGCAATTTATGTAAAAATGGATAACAACTAAATATTCAAAATCACTAGGATTTTTTTTATTGTACAGTAGATAATAAATTATGTCCAAGTTTGATACACTAAAATAAAAATGCGTAAATAATGTTCACGTAACTTTGTAAACATTGAGTAATTTTAATACATTCACCCACTAGCATGGGAGAAATAAAACTTTGTTTACGCTTGACTGTGGGCTTATATTTTATTTGTCTAACTTGAGATTTTAATGTTTAATTTGACCTTTACAACAAACAAGAACAACTGTCAAAAACATCAAACTATCTGCTTCAAAACTCAAAACTGTTTTGAAACTATTACATTTATATACACAAAAATAGTCCACCCACCCATGTACAGTGTACATATTATGCCTAATGCCTAATATATTATACTGAGTCTGTATTTAATTGATTCAACTTGAGTGTTTTATGTTGAATATTATGTACTGGCAACTGGCCCGTCAGTACATATCGGATTTTTTTCAAACTTGTTACAGATAGATAAAAAAAGATAACCAATGAAAGAATCTTGAACACAAGATCCAATATACAAGACATGCACATTATCACCCAAAATATCTTGGTGTAAAAAAAGGCGTTATGGAAAATAAATGGTAATAACTCTTGGATAGTCTCAACGCTATAATATATAATATATATTATTAGCCTTGAATTAGGCTGTAATCATGACAATAATTATTGCTCTGTTGTACTCTGAATATTCTGAATTATAACAAATATGTGTTACATATTTAAGATTTGGATTTTGCATTGGGAATTGTGAACCCTCTTTTCTTATGCGCAAAAAGCTTTGAAAGTCATGTATATATACTGTGTGCTAAACACTGACTTCTACCTCAGAAATGAGTAGATCCGCATCCAAATTGCTATAATGAAACAATGGAAGAA
>JAQGBH010001069.1:0-37139 GCA_034698265.1 Sminthurinus aureus | reverse complement strand
TTTTTTAGAGTAAAAGGAACGATATGAGGGGGTGAGACTTTAACTTTTCAACAATGTTGGTAAAATGGCAGGTTCTATTGTACATACTACATACAAATGAGCAGCAGACGGAAAAGCGACAGAGAATTGGGAATGGGAATGGAAATGGAAATGAGAATGTGCAGCATGATGGAACTTGAATACTTGAAACTTGAATATATACAGAGAATCATGGAACCATGGAACTATAGAATTAGAACTAGAACTGAAACTGGATCTAAATTTCAAGTTGAAACTATGTTAGTGAACGCTGTATTTTGTATTTATATAGTCTGTGAACCATTCAAGAGTTCTTAGTTGAATTGCCTTCCTATTCTGTTCCAATCTATTCTATTCTATTCTATTCTAGTCCAGTCTAGTCTACTCTCTGATCATTCCATACACTGCTAAGCTCTTTACTTTCCATTCCATTCTATTATTCTACTCTATTCCATTCCATTTCCATTTCTATTACATTATAATATAATATTATACGCCAACATTATCATTATTATTACGAGTAAGTGGACTTTGGAATATTCAATGTACAATATGCAAACTAACACTGTACACTGTACATTTTACATTTTACATTCTACATTGAGCATGTGTATATAAACATATGTAAAATGTACATTGTAGAGAGTAAAAAGTGGAAAGTGGAGAGTATAGCAGTGCTGGTGTAGGAGCACCTGGATTACATTTACCATCCAAAGGTAAACTCTCACATGAGACAAGTTTCACAACTAAAGCGAGTGACTTTTCCTACGCTCACGGGGACAAAATATAGAAAATATACGAGTGGAGAAAGTAGACGACTTGACTGTTTGCTTTGTGCTTTTTACTTTTACTATGTACTTCGTTGGTCGGTTGGTTAGCGGTTTATCGGTATGGAGAATGGAGAATGGAGAGTGTAGAGTGGACAACATGGCCAACGGGCAAAAAGTCCTAAAAAGACTCTAAAAACTCTACTACGACCCAACAGACTATTTACCACTATTATATTCTGAACACTTCTTGTTCTTGTCCTTCTTGTTCTTATTCTTATACTCTTTCTCTTCCTTATTCCACCCACCCAAACGATGAAATGAACACAAGGAGGAAGAGCCAGAGTGGGAGAGAAATCCAGAGAGAGAAATGTAAAGACATATTCAACTCAACTCAACTCAGCTAAACTTTGCTCAGCTCAGCTCAGCTCTGCTCTGCGCGTCTCGTCTCGTCTCGTCTCTGCTGGGCTCAGCTCAACTTGACTACCCACTTCGCAAACTTTATCCGAAGAATACAAAGTTATTAGTTTATGGAAAAGAGGGAAGACGAAGACGAACAAGAGAAAGAAGAGAAGCAAATATTACATTAGACTTTCACACCACATCACATCCACATCCACATGCTCACTACCGCTTTTACCGCGGATTACACATATTCTTCCACCTATATTTTTTCTTAATATGTAACTCTCACGAAGATGAGCTGAATAGAAAGTCTACACTGTACACTATACATTGTATATTCTACTTGCACAGGGAAAAGTACAAGTGATTTTATATTAATCTTCACATACACATCTAAATCTATATCAAGTCGAGTTGAATTGAGGCGAACGGGATGGAGGGAGCTGAGTGGAGCTGAGTAAACGGTAAAAGGACATCTACGGCAAACCATGACAAATCCTCGTGTGCTCCTCTTCCTTTTGTTATCCTCTTCTCTCTCCCTCCCTCTTACACTTACATGAACTCGAAAGCTCAAGAGGTTCATTCATCTTGAGTCTTGAGTCGTGAGCCCTGAGTCTAGAGTTGAGCTAAAAAACGGGAATACAAACAAATTCTATCCTTTATATCTACACACAGACTCTACACTCTACACTCTAGATTCGCAAATATAATATATTATAATATAATATAATGAACGGTTCGACAAATAGCAACTAGCGGCAAAATCCAATGGGAAAATAGGGGAAAAGTAAAAATTTAATATCCGACGCACTGTTGATTGCAATAAGTAAACCCAACTCGGACCAAATCCGAGCCACGCTGAGGTAAAGATTGAAAAAAGCATGAAATGAAAAGAGATGGTTTTTATTACTCTTCTCTTTTCTAGATTTTTATCTTTATCAATACAAAGTACAAGTGAAAGGATTGAGCGGATTTTTTAAAATACTCCATTTTTCTGTCTCCACCATCCACCAGCTATTGGAAATTGGACATTCACTTAGAAAATTCAATGTATTGAAATGTTCGAGTTGTGTAGCTTAAAAATTATACTCTCTATAATAATTTCCCGTAGAATAAAATCTCCTAAATTTTAGTCTTTTAATTTTAACTTTCAACCCTTTCTGAAGATTTCAAAAAATGCTACAAACTACAAACTTGCATTAAATATTATTTACCGAGAAATGAGTCAACCAAAACCAGGACAACTAACTACTGTTTACTATTTAGATCAAAAGAGACCCTTTGAACCTCGTTACCGTTAACCACTACACTGCCTTATAAAATTAGTTGCCTTTTGCCTTTCCTCCTCTTCTCTGTTCTGCTGTTCTGCTCGCTAAGCTTTATCTATTATTAAAATGACATGGGGGAACCAAATCAAAATAAACCAAACCAAGTAAATCCCAGTCAAGTTAAGTCAACCACATCATCAGAACCATCTTCCAAGTAATAACCTTTTGAGTTTCGACTTGTCTTTGCACAATGGTTATTCAGTATTGAGAATTGAGTATTGAGTATTTGATATTTGGTGTTGGATGTGTGATGTGTCATGTGTGGACTAGATTCTGTAATACTCTATTCTATTCTCATTTGCTTCCATTCAAAGCCACGTTTGCTCCAAATACCTTTTTAATAGAAAAAAGAACAAGAACAAGACAGAAAAATCGGGAAGAAGGAAGGAAGAAAGATGAACCTACATTTAGAATCTATATAGATTTTCGATTCTAGATTCTCGATTCTAGATTCAAGATTCAAGATTCAAGATGCTAAAAGGAAGAACCAAGACAAGAAAAGCTTTTGAAGGAGCTTTCTCCCATTCTCCTTCTCTTTCTCCTGCTTCCTCTTTTCCCTTTCTTTCATCCTCCCTCTTCATTCGCTCCGCTCCTTGTTCATTTGCCTCTTGTTAGTTTTCCTCTTCGCCTTTCTTTCTTGTTCCACTTGGCTCGCCTGATTGTGTTCAGTATGCAATGTAGAGTGTAGAGACTGTAGACTTAAGGTATTTGATTAGATGATGGCGATGGTGATGGTGATTTTGATGGTTGTGAGAAAAACTTTCGCTCGGCATTCATTATATGAGCGAACAGTGAAGAGTGAAGAGTGAAGAGGAACGGGAGAGAGCACATGCGAAAACAGAGAGAGAGAGTGGAGAATTGGAATTCAAACACAAATTCGAATGAATAGTCGGCAATCGCAGTAATAATGATGATAGGAATGGATGTGTTAGAGGGAGATGAAGAAAAGCCTCAGGAATCAAGGAATTCCAGCCAGAGACAAAGACAGACAAAGACAGACAAAGAAAGATAGCTAGAGAGTGAGAGAAGAGAAGTATGTTCAATGTTCATGTTGGAACGTCAAAAAGTACGTGGAATGGACTGGAATGCTAGTTTTTATCTCCATCTTCTCTCTCTCTCATTTCTCCTTTGTCGTTAAGAGAAGAAAAGCTGGTTGCTATCTTCTTCGTTCTCCCTTTGTGCCTCTCTCTTTTGCCTTTTCTCTTTCTCTTTCTCTTATTTAATAGAGAGCAAGATTGTGAAAAAATGATGATATAATGATAATCCAAACGCACGATTCAACATTTTCTCTCATTTTCTCCACTTGTTCCTCTTCTATCCCATGTACTTTCCCTCCTCCTTGTTCTATGTTCTTTTCGCCTCCTCTCTCATTATCGCCATCACCTTGTAGTTACTGCGTCATAATTACACTCCAGTAGAACAGTGGAACAGTAGAACAGTAGAATACTAGAGTCAGAGGATGGAATAGGATGCGATGGAGAATATTAAATTACATATTGTGTTACTCACGTGAACAAATTATACTCAAATGATGATAACACTTGAGATTATCCCTCTCTCTCTCTCTGCTATTTCATTACCATATTCCCCATCACTAGAAAAGAGAGAAAAATGCAAGATGCTCTTCTAGTATCCCAGTATTCTAGTACTCCGGTATTTTTCTCCTACTAATGTTATTTCCAATAAACTCCAGACTCTAGACTCCAGACTCCAGACCCCAAACCGTAGGCTCTAGACTCTAGACTTGATGCTTTAGACTTGATGTTAAACTCTGTAGTTATTTTCTCGTACATTTTTATTGAAAATTGAAACGCGGCAACTCTATAGATACACAAAAAAGGAGGAAAACGACTACAACTAGTGCACTCCGTGTTGTACATGATACATAACGAGTGTAAAATGTGAAATCGAAATTGGATCTTGTGCTGCAAAGAAAAGACGGAAAATGATATCCATGTGCGTATACTTTATACACGGATATAAATGGTTCTAATATAGGCATCAGATATAGTCACTTATATTGTGTGTATAATGTACATTGTAGTTTCACGTAGGTGGCTGTGTAGAGTCAAGACAGCGGAGAGTAGAGCTATATTACAGTTTATTTGGAATGAAAGAGGAAGGGAATCGAATTCATCATTAGTGGTGAAAATAGGAGCACAGAGAGGATGGATGCTCGTCGCTCCTTCATTGTAGATCGTTGGTACTAGCTACTAGCTACTAGAGACTAGATACTAGATACTAGGGACTGGATATTGGATACATGGACAGAAGAGAGAAGAGAGTGATGGAATTTATAGGATACGGAGAATTGGCTAAGCCAAAGACGACGACAGGTGTATGTAACTGTTACTCTCCCTTTACAGACACTTGTGCACTGTGCACACAGTTTGCACTGTTTCATGTTCCAACTTCTGTATTCCTTATTCCGTGTACAATGTACAATACACAGTAACTACGCAGAGAAAGGTAAGTGGAAAGGCACGGAGAAATAGAGAAGAGCAGTCAACCAAAAAAGTAGTGTACGAGGATAAAGAGAAGAGGATGAAGATGGAGAAGGGAAAAATTTCAAGTCTTAAAGACTGTGCGTGATGTACAAGTGATCTATTTGAAGGGAGAACAGAGAACAGTGCTGCTCTGGCATTGTATAATGTACAATGTACAATACACTGTAAACTGTATCACTATGTTGAATGTTCATCCTTTTCTTCTTCTTGGTCTTCTTCTTCTCTTCATCATCTTCTTGTTCATCGGAATCGCATCGATCCACATGGCACATGGCGTAATACGGACATAATATCAACATGAAACCAAAAAAACAGAGGCAGAGACTCAGGCAGAGATCGCAGGAATAGAGATAGAGGCAGAATCTATACAAACACTGTACACTGTACAGATACGAGGCAGAGATGGAGGAGGACAAGAATATAGAAAATGGATGTGGAATAAAGAGACAGAGACAGAAACACTTTGATATTCAGCTCAAATACTCTCCGTATTTCTTTAAGACATGTATGAACTCTCCTTGCTCCCTACTTCTTACTCCATACTCTATACGCCTTACTTACTCACTCACTCACTCACTTTATTCCCTTCCTTGCTAACTTACTTACTTACTTACCCACTTACTTTCGAGATTCGAGATTCGAGACTCTAGACTCGAGACAATCCGTTCCCCTGACATACAAGAAAGTGAAGAATGAAGAAGATAGAATATAGAATATGGAATCTAGAATGTAGAATAAAGATTATTTTTTATATGTAGACAATGTAGTGCTATCAATAGTTGTACTTTATCCATCTACAATTTTTTCTATTTATGCCTTCTACATTCTACATATGTCTACCCACAACCCACACAGACAAAGACAAAGACACCAGATATACCAAAAAATGACAGAAATACACCTACGACCTACAACCTTCTGTATTATTAGCAGTTATCAGTGTATACGTGTATGTAGTATGTAGTATGTAGTATGTACAGTGTACCAGCAGAATAGTATATTTATACAATTATCTTGAAAAAATCAGTCTCTGTAGTTACATGGTGCATGAAAAATCTTACAAGTAATCACAAAGTGCCCATCCTTATTCACTAAGCATATTTTGATAGGCTATGCTCTATGCTCCATGCTCTATTTTCTATGCTCTTGTGATATAACCTGATAAGATGTGATGTACTGTGTAGTGTAAAGTAATGTCATGTGTATGTTTTATGACTGATGGTGGTGCAGGTAGAAAGTTCTATCGAAATTCAACTCAATTCTTCTCTCAACTTGTTCTATACATTATACATCCGTGTATGTATGTATGTATGTATTGGACATATGTGTGGAGAGTAGACAGTAGATAGTAGATATTAAAGAAAGGTAGAGCTAGCTGTAGGTAAATAATATACGTGAGCAAGACAAGAAGAGAGAGGGAAAAGTCGAACCAATTTCCTATATCTCGTAACAAAAGTTATCCTTCTTCATTCCTCCTTAGTTAATTTTGTTCGCTTTCGGGCTTCCTCCTCTCCACTCTCGAGAGATTATTTTTATCATACCATCCATAAAATTTTATTTTATCATGATACCAATCCACCTCAACTGAACTAAACTAAACCAAACCAAACTCAGCTCAGCTCAACTCAACTCTCAGAGAATCCACATATGAATACATGTAGACAGAACGTAGATCATTTCTTGACTCTTTTTGCCCAACTTGCCCAGCTTCTGTACACATATCAAGCCATACGAATGAATGGCATTTTGATAAATTCCCCACTCTTCACCGTATTTTTCTATATATTTCCCATCCAGACTCTCAGAAGTGAGTCTAGAATCTAAAATCTAGAATCTAGAATCTAGAATCCACAATCGAGGATGAAGGATGAAGAACCAAGAACCACGAATCAAGATCCCGGGAACGAGCAGCCATGTATCTAGTATCTAGTATCTACCATCACCACACAAACCGCAAATGCAAGAGCACTTGAAGAATACATGTGTGTGGTTAAACATCGTAGAGTGTACAGTGTACAGTGTATATAGTTTTAGATAGATAACCGAGGGAATGAGATGATCTCTGCTTGGTTAACTTGAATTGCTCTAAATTCTATATTCTGGATCCACTATTCTCCAGTTTTGCACAGTACAAGATAAGAAAGAACTCAGACTATAGATTTTGGATATGAACAGACGTGTGTACAACTCTGCTCTATATTGTACCGTGCTGTATTGTGCTGTGCTGTACTGTTCTGTATTGTGCATCACGAGTCAGGAATCAAGAATCAAGAACGAGCCTGATTGAGCGGAAGAAAGGATGGGAAGAGAGGAGAGGAAGAGAAAAAAAAAGGAGACGAGTGAAAAATTCAATTTACTCAAAAAAACCCCAAGAAATACGAAAACGAAAGGAGGAAATTGGCCGTCGTGCTCTGTCTTCTTCTTTCGTATTTATTTCTTCTCTCTTCTTTCTTCCTTTTCTACTTTTTCTTTCTTTTCCGTTCATCATTGGTCAAGTATCAAACCATTTGGACAGCTTTGGAAAATTGAATAGAAACGTGAAAATCCTTTGAAAAAAAGAAACACGTAAGAGGAGAGCGAGAGAAAGAGAGAGAGAGAGGAAAATTTTCTGTTACACTGTCCGATATACAATCTACAATAATAGAAATGTACACTCTTTAGTATGTACTCTGTGCTCTGTCTCTGCTCTGTTCTCTGTATTGTAGTCCGTAGCTCGTTTTGCGGTATCCTCTGGAACCTGAAATGTTTTGAATCTTTTTTAGTGCCAGTCTCATGTTTCTTCAATGTCCATTCTAGATTCTAGATTCCAGATTCCAGTCTAAAGATGCTTTATTATACATTGACATTTAGCTGGAGCTGAAACTGGAACTGGGGCAGGGACAGGGACGGAGAAGAGAATAGGGACATAGATAGGGCTATTATAAATTAGGCATTAGGACCGAGCAAACAAGGAATAGAAAATCCAAAACTTTGAGCGTATCATCGTATAAAATCCATGAAAAAGTATTATAATAATAATAATAATAATGAAGGTGGAAAAAGAAGAAGCAGAGATGTATCTAGAATTCTAGATTCTAGATTCTAGATTCTAGAACAAGGTCAAGAGATGAGCTCAGGAGCTGAGGAGAAAGTAGAAAGTATAATGTAGAAAGTGCTGGGATACATACAAGCATAAATTGATATGTATTATGTACACTTTATACGTAGGAAAGTCGTAGTCGTCCACAGCCAGAAAAACTTGTTCATCCATGTCCAAATTCGGAATATCCAGGAGCTTTTACTAACAACTAACAACTCGAAGGACCATCACTATCTCTAATTCTATCTACATTCAGCCCACAGTCCACATTCTACATTCTACATTCTACACTAAACACCAGCACTTGACTACTACCAGCAGTAGCAGTGGCACTAGTTGTAGCAGTGTTCAAAAGTTTTGCCTGTAGAGCGTAGAGTGTAGAGTTTTCACTCCTTCTGCTCTAACGCGGACTCATGTCCAAAGTCCAAAGTATTATACAAAGTATCTACAATCTACAAAACTCTTTTCTCTCCTCGACTTTTTGTCTCCGTTTCACTCTTCAGTCCCCACTGACTTTATCTATCAATTGAACTATTCACACAGAGTTTGAACAAATGCAAGTGCAATAGCAATAGAAATAGCAATAGACGTGGAAAGGGAAATAAAAGGAATGGGCATCAAGAATTTTCCTGTTGTAGAGTGTACAAGAACGAAAAGGAGAATGAGAATGAAATTTCTTCCTCTATCCAACTCTCTGTACTCTTTTCTTCTCTTTGTTCTTGCTCTTGTTTATATGCAGTAGACAGAACAGAGTAGTCAGTGCATATAAAGTATTGTGATTCACAGTCCTCATTCCAGTTTCTAGATTTCTAGATTTCTGGATGATGAAATAATAATAGTCATCTTCATCACATTATTTATATACATACATCAGTAGATATGAGGAGCATAAACAGGAAACTGATTCCTGTAGAATGTAAACCAGTTACTTGATATTTGATATAAAGTTGATGGAAATGGAAATGAAACTGAAAATCCTGAAAATTTGGTGAAAGTGTACATTTTACATTTTGTCTACGACTGGAAACTGGAGGCTGGAGTACGGTAAAATAGTGCACACGGTTTATTATGAAAAGGAGGAGGACTGTGAAAATTTGGATTCAAATTCATGGCGCCAATCGGACGGAAAACTGTGGACATAAAATAATTTATTCTCTTCCCCATCACGAAACACACACACACTTTCTCCTTCACTCGTTCGGGCTTGCTCAAGTTTGTAGCCGTACAAAATAATGACAACGGCGGGGAGGAGGATGAGAACAATTTTAACTGTAGTTTTTCAGTGCCAGCTCCAGATCCAGCTCTAGCTCTAGCTTCAGCTTCAGGAGAAGGAAGTGAATAACGGATACGAGACGATATTATACGACGCGATGCTATGCTATAAGACTTTGCATCCACTGTCGTTTCACTAGTCACTAGTATCTAGTGTCTAGTGTCTAGTGATAGAACTCGTCCAAAAAACTCAAAGCCAAAACGTTATTGTGTACATCGTACATCGTGCATCGTGGATAGGGAAATATGGGGCACAAATTTGCACTTGATTTAATTACTTCAATTATTATTATTATTATTATCCAAAGACTTTAAAACGGGCAAAATTTGAAGTCGTAGTGACTTTCGTTGGTTGTGTTTCAAAAAGACGAGTGTGTTTGATCAAACAATTCAAAAGAGCAAGAGTACAGATCTGTGTTTAAAAGTTACAGTCTGTTTCAAGTTGTACCCCAGACCCCCTATACGATATCTATTTTCTGTTTAATATATTATGCATAGGTACAGAGGAAAGAGGAGTGAGACTCTCTCAATCCCAATCCTGCATTTATCTCTAAGCTCATTTCCTTCTTGTGCTCTTTACATCAGTTTCATGCTTCCACGGACTCACAGAGTCACAACTCACCAATCGCACTCGCACTCGTAGTCGTAGTCAAACTCGTATTCGAAATGTGCATGACTATTGACTACGGCTTAGAGTTTCAGCCTTTGGAGGCTCAATTCAAGTGGACTGAAAGAGTAGAGAGTTGAGAGTTGAGAATCGAGGATCGAGAGTTGAGAATTTAGAGTGGGGAGTGGAGAGTCGAGTAGACTGTTGAGTCAAAAACATTCCAGAAATCGCAACTTGATAATATATCTACGTGATGTGTGTGTGCAAAAACGGCAAGGCATATTTCTACTGGAAAATTGAATCTATACAGTAGGTATATCTTATATCTGCCATTCAAATCCACGCATTCACATCCAAATCAACTGTACACCAAATACCAAACGCTGAATTCCGGATTCTGGATTGCGAATTTGTGCACATTGTACATTGTACACGTTTGTTCAGGAATGCTTAAAAATTCTATGGGGAGCTTGCATTGTGACTGTGAGTTGAGGTCAAAGGGTCAAACTCTGGAGAGACTGAAGACTGCACAGAAATTTACACAGACTCTAGACACTAGACTATATATGAATAAAGTTCAGCTATATGACTGTCAGTACAGTCAGGGCACCAAGTGCAAATGTGATACATATAAAAGTTGTAATTTAAAATGAATTTATTTTTCAATTTGTCATGAAATTTGGAAAAAGTTTTCTACAGCTCTACATTTTGACTTTCAGCACTTGATTCACTCTAATTCAATGTGGCAGGGAGACAATGAGGGAGAAGAAGTTGAGACAACTAAAACCAGAACCAGAACTAGAAAAACGTACATTTATATGTACGGTGCATACTGCATTCTATGTATATTGTACTGTAGATTGTATATGTACGATATGAACAAGTGCTGAGACTTTTGCCAAGTTGGATTTATTTTCTACGGCTTCATCCGGACTGGCTCTCTCTCTCCCTCTCATTCTCTGCTTCGGCTCGGCAAACATCATAGATCTATGTCACAAAAATTCTACTCCGTTGGCATACCTATTTTCCTACAAACTAGAAACTAGAATCTATAATCTAGAAACTACAAACTCCAAACTCCAAACTTTATCTTTCATTAGAAAAGTGGAGACACCGGGTTAGTCCTTGACTTTGATTTATTTTTTAAAAAATTGAGATGAATCCATTATCCATTACATAAAGTGGGAGGTAGTAGACTAAAGTACATGGAAAAAGAAAAAAATAGAGAGAACGAGCAAGGGCAAGAGCACACAAGAGAGAGAATTTTCAAATTGTGTAAAAGTATGTGTTGGTGTTGACTAAAAGGCTTTTGGCTGTCGTCGCTCTACTTCTCATTCTCTCATTTTATTCTTCGTTGTCCTTGTCGTCTTGGTCTTTGTCGAGTTTCAAGTGTCGAGTATACATACACAAGTACATCCACACATTCATACATACATCCATACTTGTGGAGAGTAATAAGAGCGAGAGTAGATAGATAGAAAAAAGGAAAAAAATTAATAATATCAGTTTATGACTAGTCCAGGAAATATGACTTATCCTTTCAACTTTCTACAAGGTACTAGACACTAGACACTAGATACTAGACACATAATACAAAGAATGTGTGTCTGAAGTCTCAAGTTTGAAGGCTTTGCTCAATACGAACTCCCTTTACCTTTTACCCTGTTACATAACTTGATTAAAAATAATAAAGGAGAGCAAGCATATCCAGTATTCAATATTCAGTATTCAGTATGGAGTATCCATAGGGAACATCTAACTAAAAGCAATACATTATACTTGCCAAAAGTACAATCCTTAATGATGAATAAGCTCTAGATTCTAGAACCTAGAATCTAGAATCTAGAAAGTATTTTTACGGATTATGAATAATATTATCATTACCACATCAACTCTTGACTAAAATTACCCAATTATCAAGGATTTATAAATCTACATAATAATAATAAGTCTATAATATTATCGATAATGATAATTATACCAACTTTGATAAGCTGCTAAGGCCAACTTCTATTGCTAACGAGTAGATACTAGACATTAGACACTAGACTTTAGATAGACATGGAGATATTAGATAGATGGATAAAACTCATGAGTACTAAGATCAAAGGATTATTCCATCACAATATATTATCTGTTTCCATATTCTATTTTCCATGCATTTGCCACGTATATATAAGTATTATTACGTGACCGTATCCCTTTTATGCAAATAAAAGGGGGATAAAAAATGATATGGTATGGAGTATGGAATATGGAATATGGTGCATAAAGAGTTCACAGTTCACATTTAACTTTCTCTCACTTTCTCTCCATCTCTCTTCCTCTCTCTCTCTCTTATCTTCCTTTGTCAGGCTTAATCAAAGTCATTTCAATCATTTCCACATTCAAAATTCAACATTCTACGTTATGAGGACCAGGAAAAGGACAGCTCAAGTGCCATAATACTAAGCACTAAATATTTAGTCACGTGAATGATGATGGGTGAACAATGAACACTGAACACTAAATACTAAATACTCAACATAATATACTACAGAATACAGTCTACAGTCTAGAGTCTACAATCCAGAGTCTAGAGTCTACAGTATAGGAAAGGAAAGGGCAAAGGAAATAGCAAAGTTTATTTGCTGCAAGCTATCCTAAAAAGGACAAACAATATGTAAATAGGTTTTCTAATGTTAATCATCAGTCATCAGACCAAAATAATGGTCGGTTGTCTCTCCGCTTTCCGCATAAGTAGATTCTATCCCATGTCTAATGTCTGATGTCTAATATCTAATATCTAATGTCTACTGGGCTAGCTGACTGACAACTTGCTTTCATTATTAATTCAACCACATCAACCATATTATGATCATTAATAATATAGTGTTTACGCAGAATGTGGAAAATTGGCATGTCTACAATAGTGTATTATATATTCAATATTTTACTTTTGCTATTTCGTATTTGATATTTGGTACTTGGGAAATAAATAGAACAGTGTCGATAAAAGACAAACGAGCCTAAAACATATACAGAATAAAATATCTAGTGCATAAAGTGTATAAAAGGTACTCTTTTAAAAATGGATCGAAAATCCAGAATCCAGAATCCAGAACCGATCGAGAGTATGTAAAAAGAATGTTACAAATGTGAAATGTGGGTGCATAAACCAGGATTTTTCCTTTTCTCCTCTATTCTACACATATTATGTTTACAACCAACATTTGGTAGAACAGAGAGAGCTGCATATACGATATACAACTTACAATGTACACTGTGCATTGCACATCCATTTATGTATGTAGGGCATGATTAGTATTTCATTGAGTTACGTGAGATAGTGGATGGAAATAAAATATACATGTTGCATAATTTTCTCCTTTTATTTTTACATCCATGTCATGTTCCCAACTTGGAGTTTGGAGTTACCCAACTGAGAACTGAGGAAGGTTGTAGTTTGTACTTGGTAGTTGGTAGGTGCTAGTTGGAAAGTCGTCAGTTTGTTAGTTCATGTGTCTCTTCACCTGGGACCTGGGACACTAATAAAAATCACAAGACAGTATTTTATCAGTTGGCACATAATTGTATGCATTAGGACATTAGACAACTTTTGAAGGTTTACACGCATGAACCAGGTGTTTTCCCCCTCCCTTTTTTTCCTATCCTTGACTTGCACAATTTTCTCTTCTACTTTCTCTTCTCTACATTCTCCGTCTAGAATCTAGATCCTAGAATCCAGATACTAATAGACTAACAGAATATCTTTACTACTTACTTCCCTTGCTCTATTCTTCTGCATTCTATTTGTGTCTTTCCCTTCAGGAATTTCTCGTTATTTATTACACAGCAATTTGTACTTTGTTTGCCGAGACTGGAATCTGGAATCTCAAAACTCTTATTTTGAAATTTGTTTTTCATTCGAGTTTTGAGTAGTTTGATTTAACTTGATTTAATCTCCTGGGATAATGGATTTGAAAAATGCTTTTATTCTTTTGAATGAAATCCAGGTCTAGAGAGATTAAAAGCTGATAGAAGCTACTCTTTATTTTTTGTGAAAAGCAGAATTTAGAGCTTAAACCAAATAAAAAATGAGAGGATATTTATTTGACACATACATTTTTGGCTTATATATTATCATAAGAGTTTTATTAGCGCCAAAAAAAGTAAAAAATACAAAATTTTAAACATAGTCTTTTCCCTTTGTTCCTCTGTTTTATTTCCATCCTGTTCCAAAATTTTCCATACTCCATACTCCATACTATCTCTACACACTGCATAGTGCTAGTGCTTCAAGCCTACAAACTTGAGCCCACGTTCTGCAAAACATAAAATGAATGACCTTTTAAATGTGTATTTTCTGACCCAAATTCCAGCCAGTCGAGTCTGATTCTAATCTTTCATTCTTATGAAAAGCTACAGGCTAAAAGAAATTAAGAAAAGTAATCAAAGTGATAATGATAATTTTTATATGTATTGTATACAGAAAAAAATATAATATTGTTGTTTTTTTGTTGTTGTTGTTTTCAGCACCAAGGTAACCGTTCACTCTTTCGGTAACTCTTGTACATTGTGCCGGGTGCATGGTTAAGTGGTGCAGTCTATAGGAATAAGTAACGAGAAATCTCAATTATATTATTACTCTGTTCAAAACCAAATTAATCCATGTATTATTCTATCTATTATCCTAATCACGTGTAGGTGGCAGCCGCCCTTCTTAATAAACATTTACAAATCAGCGAAATTCCTATTGCAGTACAAAATAACTCAAACAGTAAGTCTAGCCTTTTTACTGTTACTTTTACTTGGATTTGATATTTTTTTATGTGTTTGGATTTTGGATTGAACTTTATCTCATATCCTTATTTACAGCTGATAGCCGATCACAAGTTGCAAGAGGTTTGTGCTTCTTTTTGTTTTTTTTGTGCGTATATTGTTTGTGTGTGTGTATGTGCGGAGGTGGATGTTGAATTAAACTATAATATACGTTATTCTTGTATTTTTCATACTTTTGATCTCGACCTTTGAATTATCAATAATCCACAATCTACAATCTACAACGGCCATACATATATTCATTTTCAATACTACAGACTAAAGATGATTGATTAATTAATTAATTACTATTTATATAAATCTGTTTATAGTCTGGCCATTTCCCTATCTATACATAATACATCATTTGTTTTGTTTTGTTTTGCTTAGTTTTGGTTGGGTTTGAAAGGAAAACTATTATCTATTATCTAGTTGGTGTATTTCTGAGCCGCTTTTGAAATGTCATGTAATTTGCTATTTGTGTACATTTGTAAATGTAATGAAATAATAATAACTAATAACCACATGGATTGTCTGTACGTATTGAGTAGTGAGCATTGAATGAAGAGTATTAGTAAATTCTTAGTACTCGGATTCAGTGCTGCCATTAGGATTCTAGATTCTATTAATTTTCTTGATTAACAAACATTGTCTTACATCCATGTACAACGTATAATACATCTTTATTACAGTTGATGCTTGCACAAATCACAAACATTTGTGCCCCACGCTCCCTTTTCTTTCCCATTTCATCTGCTTGTCTTTTGTCTGTTGTCTTTGTCTTTTGTCATTTGTTGTAGGTTGTAGATTGTAGATATTTTACTTATAGAAAATCATACAAGTGTGCGCGTTCCCTTGTGTTGAGAATGAGCAATGTACAATGTACATTATACATTGTACATCGTTTTTTTGGTGCTTCAGTCTGCGTTTTATTACGAGAAAACACGTCATGTGGATGATATTACGGACATTATACATTATACATTATGTAACAGGTATTAGTTAGTTATTAGTATTTATCATGCAGGCGGATGGGAAACAAAGTTTGGAAAGTTTTGCTACTGCCAAAGTGCCACATGGATTGAACGTTAACGTTAACATTCAATCCATGTTTGGCTTCTTTTCTTCAATTTCAATTTCTCTCACCCTTTCCTTCTTTAAGGTCATGAATCGTGAATTATAAGTAGTCAGTGCATGTGTGCAAATACACAAGTACTAATCCAATCCACAGCCATACCATTCTACAACCTACCGATGGCTTATGTAAACCACATGACATAAATAAAACAGAAACAAATGACGAATCACCGTAGATCGTAAATGCAATCCAAGTCAATCCGGAATGTAAACAAAACTTTGACGTTGCTCTTTTGTCTATTCACTCTGCATTCCACATACCACATACCGCATTCTACAGTCAACAGTCAATAGCTCTACAAGTCCACAACTTTTTTGTCTCCATCCGCAATAAAATAGCACAAGAGTAATAAAAATATTGATAATAGATAATTCAGATTTGCATCCTCTCCCATAAATTTTCATCTCAATTGTCAATTTACCTATTGTAAAATGAGAAAATGGGCAAGATCCAAACCATTTTACAGCGTCAGTCCACTTTACTAAATCATTTTAATAATACACTTTCAACTCCAAACTCCAGACTCCAGACTCCAATAAAAATATGCACAATCAAAGTATGATTACAATTTTGATTATGATTATGATGTACTCTTGCCCTCCAGTTCTCCAATTTCCTTCACATGCAAGCTCGATGGTATCAAGTATGAATTGCGCGTAGTGCATACACTGTGGTGTTGACAGTTGAAGAATGGAGGAATGAAGAATGGCGTTAGACTCGAGATTCAACAACGTCCACATCGACATCGGCATGAGCACCAAAATCCAAAATCCAAAATCAAGGAGCAAGAAAATGGACATGTACCTGGAAAATTCTTATTGATTTCTCCTTTCTCTGTTTCTATTTGGAGTCGTTTGTTTACCCAACAATTTATATGGGCAATATTGTACCTTGTAGTTTGTACTGTACGCTGTACATTGAAAATTGAACGTGTACAATGTACACATCATTGAATCATCTTCCTTCACTCACTGTTTTATTTTCAATCACTTTGTTTATTCAACTCTTGTTTATACTCTTATACTCAATGCTCAATGCTCAATACTCATCAAACAAAATCACAATCAAATTGTACAATATACAGGCTGTCGGTTGTAGAGTGCAGAAAATGTGGTGGCTGTTTCCTAATATTATATTTATACATAAATAATATGTACGATACATTTTATACATATTTTACTCACTGCTCACTGCTCACTCGTCCACTTATCCACGCTCATACATTTATATATTTAGAATCTACAATCTACCATCCACAGTATCTACATATTAGTTTGAAATGCCATAGTGGATTTTCAAAGTCCTTTGTCATGCACTATTATTACTTTGTATGCACTCTGTACGGTGTTTGGTGTATTGGATTGTGTGTTGGATTGTGTGCACAAATATAGGAAATTACAGTAGAGTAGAGTGTGGGAGGAAGAAAAGAGTGGTATGGAATGTCATTTGACATCGGAGAAGAGAGACAACAAAATTCTAGATTCTAGATTCCAAATTCTCTGTTATCTGCGAGTCTGTGAGAATACGTACAGAATTCTATGACCTTTCTCTTTCTTTCCCTTTGCTTTGGTTTTTTGATACATTTTATACATGATTGGATGTGATGATATGGGAGTATCGACAATCGACAATCTACTATGTACAATGTACAATGAACAAAGTTCCTCCTCTTATTTATTTCCTATTTTCGTTTGTGTACTCTGTATTTTCTCTATTTGGTTCCTCTTCCTTTGTGTGCTTTGTGTACCTTTACAGTGTTTGTGTTTTGTTCTGTTGTGCTGTGTTGTGTTCAGTTGTATTCTATTTGATTGTAAATCGGGTAGACCCTAGATACAACGGAAGAGATACAACATATACGGATATATCTGTGTTGGTTTGGTTTGCTTCAAAGTTGAAAGTTCCAGAGGAACTAGAGGAATTTTTCATTTTGAAAATGTTTGCCCTTGCACACTACACAGAGCATCTTCTTTAGAAGTACAATACACTGCAACACAATACAGTACAAACAAAAGTGGGAAATACGTGTACAATGTACAGTTTACAGTGTACAGTAATACAGTGTAGGTTGAAAACTGAAAAGTATTTAGTTCACAATGCACAGTACAAGGTATGTACAAGAGAGGAAGTTGAAAAAGTTACTTTTACTTGCTTACACTTGATGAGACAATCGCAATCTCGATCGTAATGGCTGTGGCTGAAGCCGAGACTGAGAAAGAGGCAGAGTCAGAGACAGAGTCTGAGGTAACAAAAGTTCAAGGTAGAGGATTAAAGGAAAAGAAAGAGAAAGTGTGAGAGTGTCCTCTTCTTATTCTCTTCTTCTCTACAAGCTACAAGCTACAAGCTACAAGTAAAAGAAGAAACTATTTGCTATTTGCGGTGGCAAGAGACAGAATAGAAACAACAACAGCAACAAGAACAGAAGAAAGAGAAACAAGACAAGAAATAAAGAGATAGAATTCGGATAGTCTACTCCTCGTCTCGTCTGAGTCTGTTTTCTTCGTGTTATTATGTTAGTGGATGTACAATGTGCATTGTACATTGTACATAATATTCCAAGTTACAAGAGTTGGATGGTTCTTGGTTCTTGTTTTGTGTTGTGTATTGTGTGTGGAATAACAGTTATTTTTTTCAAATATAAAATACAGTGTTGGTAAGATTGATGTAGAGAAATGTACCCTCAACCGTGACGAACTTTCCCCATAAAAATGAAAGAGTGGAAGCAAGACAATACACAAAAGACAATGCAATATGCTACATTCCTACATTGCTACGCGGATAAATATACGTATGGGATATGTTGTATCATGTATAATGTATAACTTTTGCTGGTTGGTGTTTGCTGGTTTGCTGCATATATGTGGTTTCGGTTTTTGGTCTGGTTTCGTCTCGTTTGGTTGACTTGCTTTACTTTTACAAAGGAACGGATAGATAGATAGGCAGACAGAAGGAAAGAAAAAAAGATTTTGTCTCTGCCTCTTTCTTGTGTCTCTTTTCTATTACTTTTTCTCATCTTTTTCTCTCTTCTTTCTCTCTCTGTTTCCCAGTAGCTGACTGTGCAGTTCAGCTTGAGCTTCAACTTCGGCATCGGCATCGGCATCAGCGCCAGAATTGGAGTCAAAATCAAAATCAGAACCAGAATCACAATAAGCAACTCTTTCTCTCGCTATCTCTTTCTGTTCTCTGTGCACTCCAGATTCTAGATTCTAGATTTTTTGACTTGATGTTTTTTACTCTATCTGTGGAGAATCCAGAATTTAGAATCAAGTCAAGTTATGCGATTGCGATTGCCAATGCCAATGTCGATGCTGATGCTGACTCCTCTACTTATACATACATTTTATACTTATGCCAATGTAAAAGTCATTGTCGATTGCAGAGCCAAAGCCAAAACAAAAACCGAAACCGAAACCGAAAAAAAACATCAAAAATTGTGTCATTTCATTTCCTTGGCAAATGGCAAATGGCAAAAATGACGGTTAGCAACAAACTTAATCGATTTCTTTGTAAAAATCTTAAGCGCATGTCAATTGTCAATATAATAATATTTAGTATGCCATTATTTTCCATTTTCTTTCAACCATCAACCATCAAGTATCAACTATCAACTTTCAAGTACTTGACTTTGTCTTTATTTATTTGTTTATTTTTACCCAAGAATTTACAAGCTAACAAGAAAACCTCATAAATTGAATTTAGATTTTGTATTATCTCTCCTCCTCCCTGCTGATTGCTGGCTCTGACTATTGCTCGTCTGGCTAGAGTCTTGATCTTGATATTTTGATGCCATACAAAGTACTATAATATTATATAATACTCCATACTTTATTTTCTATGTAATAAGGCCTTTTTATAGCTATGTGGAACAATGAACATTGTAAAGTGTACAGTGTACAGTGTGCTCTTTTTTCTCGGTACATATAAATACTTTGCTATCAATTTAAATTTGGGCAGGATGAAATGGAAAATGAAGTGTATTATTTATAAATATGTTGGAGTGGAAAGCAGAGGAATTTTCAAATTTTGTATATCAAATATACACACATGCGTCGCACATCACCACTGGAGTACGCATTACACATGTATCATAGATCATAGATCATAGTGTAGTACGTGAGGCATGTTTAACCTAATAGTTCAAGGTATGAGCTGAATACCTCCGCCAACTCAACTACCGTCTGCTTTCTCTGCTTTTGAAACAACAGATGACAATGCAAAATACTTGGGCTGGAAAAGCGAAAGTTACTTTTCATGTAGATACTTTTTCTTGGTATTTGGTCTTTGGTATTTGGTAGTTGCCTTTTAGTGTGGCAGTGTATAACAATTTACTTTGTGTATTATGTACGTACATCTTTCTACATGCTGCATTTTACAGCGTACATTATGTACATTGTACATATTAGAAATTTGGAAGCGCCTTTTTTGCACAGTTAGTTGAGTTGAATGTTGAATTGAATTCCATTCCATTCCGTTCAATTCAATTCATTTTGTTCTCTTGAGAAAAATTGAATTGAGAAAATGAAATAGATACAAGGAAATTTACGAGTCGATCATATCTTGTTCTATCATCACGTTTTCAATTACATTCAAAAGAAAATGACAATGACAAGGAAAATGAAATGAAAATGGTATGGAAAACGAAAAATGGAAATGCAAACGAATACGAAAAGAAATTTGAAAACGAAAACGACAGTAACAAGAAAAATGGCTAGGACAAGGAATCAGTGATGCTAAAATGACTCTATAATTTCCCAACTCCCAACTTTTTATTATGTAACTATAATAATTTCTCTTTGTGATATTTTGATTGGCAGTCTGTTTTCTGTTGGGCAGCTTGAAGCTTGGTCTTATGCATAAAAAGCAATATCTCACAAAATCATGTGTTACATTGAACTGCATTCTTCTAAATATCTATGCACATGGTGTACGTAATACGTAATGTCCACATCAATATTATGTAAACATGTATAACTTTATTACTGGTGAACGGTGAAAAATTAGAAAGCAATTTTTGAGCTTCCAGCTTTGCAAACTTGTATATTAATTTCCCGTCCAAACTTTTACATTCCTCTTACGTTCAAAATTCAAAAATATTCGAGACCAGAGACCCAATACTGGAAACTCAAAACTCGGAAACTCTAGTTAAAATTGCATTGTGTACAGTTCCGTTAAAAATTAAATGAGAGCTAAATAGTTGCATCTAATATTTTTGAGCATTTAGCCCAGCTTTCGTATTTCTTGGAAACTTGCAAGTATTTTTCCCTGTGGAAAAATATTGTTGTGAGTTGGGACGAGGTAAAATGACGAGAAACAAGAGGGAAAATTAAAAACGTGGAATTATTTGAATCCAGCCAACCGGCGGAGGAGAAATACAAAGAATGATATTTATTAGTTTTTATTTCACTAGAGTCTTGAGTCTTGAAACTTGAGTCGTCTTCATGTGTCTCTTCAAATCCAAGTGCATAAGACAAAAACAACTCTAGATTCTAGACTCAAGACTCAAGCTTAAATAAATACAACCTTTGATAACTTTTTCTTCATCTTTTTATGAACATTTTACATGTTACTTTCTCCCGTATTTGCATATTTTTGACAATACTTGAGACAAAATAGAGGAAAAGGAGAAATTGCATCAACTGCGTTACTTTAGAATTTAGAACTCTGAATAATTTCCGAATTTCCTCTCTTAATAGTTCCCTAACCTCTGCTTTATTTTTAATTTTAATCAGAATGTAGAATGCACATCTAAGTAGCATGAAAATTGAGGAAAAGAGAGAAAAAACACGATGACAACTAACGATTAAAAACTGACGACTCAAGGCTCAAACCTCAAGAGGGAACAAGGAATATGAAATATGAAGCATGAAGATGAGCGTGCATAAACAAATAAGTATAAATATATGATGCTGATGACGGTGACGAAAATGATGATAAAAATGTAGATAGATTGGATCAAAATAAAGTTTTTATTTCTATTTCTATTTTTATTCAAACTACTAAACTTCTAGCTACTTGTATTTGTATTTTGAAATTTTGAATTGAATTTGCCCTTGCCTAGTCATATTTATGTATTGTAAATTGCAAGGAAAATTGAAGATGATACAAAATGAACAGTTGCAAATAACAAGTAGAAATCCATCCATCTATTTATCTTTTTATCTACATAATTTATTTTTGCTATTGTAGAAATATTACATATGCATATGAGTTACTAAAGTCCGTGTTCTCGGTGTAGATAGTTTTGTTTACGTGGGTTTTTTCCTTCTACTTTTACTTCCTCCTCCATCTTATTCCGACTTTTTTCTGTTGCTTGTGCAAAATAAACAAGACAGAATAAACTTGCAGTTTTATAATAGTCAAGTAGTAAAAATATCTACTCATCTCTCTACAACAAACTACATGATACACGATACATAATATATGCCACATTATAAACTGTGGATTTTCCTAGCAGTTTAAACAAGCCAGGCCAAACCAAACTGAGGCAAGCCAAGCCAAGTCAGACCAGGCTAAGCCAATCCAAAGTACAGAGTACATAAACATGGGACGTCTAATACTTTTCCATCTTTTCCTTCATTCCTAATAAATGTAGAGAGACTTAGTTTTTTTCCCTCTTTAAAATGTCTCTTTTTATGCAGACAACCTCAATATTACACAAAGTATCAAGTGTACATTTTATATTCTACATTCTACATAATATGCATAGTGCATATACACTTGTCTATGTACAATGTACAATGTGAGATGTGAGATCTATGTGTAAAAAGTAAAAAGTATATCAAGGAAACATTTGTTATTACTTTTCCTTCTGGTTTATCTTTCTGTCGTTTTGTTGTTGTTGTTGTTATTTTTATTTTGGTCCTGTGAGTGTAACGAGTGAAGGCAAACTGTATGTACAATATACAATGTACAATATACAGTTTACAGCGTAAAATGTGGAGACTGCATTTTATGCAAAATTCTCCCGTTTTGCAAATACATGATTCACATGTATAACCTGTACATTGTACATATACAGTGTACAGTGTACATGTGTATGTGTTATAAAAATGTGACACATGTGTGTATCTCTCTCCTATTTAATCTGTATAAATATCGTACCTCCATTTATGTTTTTGTACATAAATGTGTATGTAACCAGAAGACAGGTCCTCTGAGAAAATACATGTTGGATGTGGATTGTGAAGACTGGATACATGGATAAACTAGAGCTAGAACTAGAACTATAATATACTCCGTGTACAGTGTATAGTGTATAGTGTAGATGTAATACTTTCTGTACATGTATTATTTTAGATGCGACAGCTTCCATTTTTTCAAACAAAAAGGCACAATTCCTAGTTCGTCTTCTTTGTGCGAGTGTATGAGTGGATGAGTAACGAGTAGCAGTTGTCTTTTTCTCTCCTTTTCCCCGTTTTCTGCTGAATGCGGTCTCTTTCCTTTCTCCTCTTTTGCTTGGCATTTATTTTTGAAAGTTGTGCAGAATCTTCATCTCATGTCCTCAAAACTCAAGACTTAATAGAGGACGACAATATTCTTTACATTCTACATTCTGTATTCCATATTGTACGCAGTACCTTGTATCTTGTACCTTGTACCTTTGTGTCTAGGACGTTGTACATTGTAGATACATTGTAAAGAACACCAAGCAGTGTACAGTGTACAGGTACAAAATGTTATGTGTTTTGTGAGGAACTTTAAGAAGTATGAAAAAGAATCTATAGGTAAAAAACTGTTAGGACTACAAACGATGCGAGATGCGAGTCTCTGTCTTGATCATCATCATCATCGTGTCTTTCTTCTGCTTCTCCATCTTCATCTTGAGCTTGGTCTTCGTCTTGTCCTATTCGGAAAAAGACAGTTAATCCCTATAAACTATAAACTATAAACTATAAAGAAAAACACCTTACAACTGCTGCCTGATGCCGACTGAATACTCTTGTAATAGTAATATGAAAACTCCATTTCCCATTTCCCATTTTTCCCCGGTACATATCCAAATTCATCTATACAGATAGAGATAAAAAGGTGATTGTCTCCCTCTCTCTCTCTCGCTTTCTCTGTTCTTCTTTACTATTCTAGTCCATCTATAACCGAGAACTACTCTACTCAGAATATCTTAGTTATTATAAGCTATACACCATACTATAGAGTGTACTCTATAGACTACAGATTGTACACCAGTACCCGGTACTAGTAGTACAGGCTGACTTTATTCGGCGGTTCTTTTTGTATTTTGTACGTATTCACTTACTCTCACTTTTACAGAAAGAGATGAGATGAGATTCGGAAAATCTTTGTTGACTCAAGACTCGAGACGCAGGACTAGAATCTAGAGTCTAGAACCTAGAGACGAGAGACTCGGGAAACCTCAAAATGATAAAAATGAAAAAACGTCCATGTTTCTCCAAGAAAAGCTGATGAGAAATCGACTGTGTTAAGAGAACATGAAGGATGAGGAATAAGGGGAAATACAATGTGATCTAAAATCTAAACGTACACTGCACATTGTATATAAATGATATAATATATATCACATGTACTTTTAAAACACAATGCACAATACAAATACACATTTATGATATAAAAGTGAAAGGATCCTCTTTTTCTGTATTTATTTCTCTTTTCTCTTCTTTAAATCTGCTAGTTGTACATTGTACAGTCTACAGTCTACATCCCACTCTTACTCCTTTCCTTTTCTACTTATTCGAATGATGTAGAGCGTGTTGAGCATCGAGCGTCGAGTGTTGAGTGTTGGGAATTTTCTATTGCATTGGTTGTAAACAACCAAACCAAACCAAACCAAAGGAAAAAAGAGCAAAGGAAAGAAAAAAGGAGAAAAACCACTACCGTACACTGAATAGCGCACAATACATAATATAACTGTAGGTACTAGATACTAGATACTGGATACACAACTGAGATCTGAGCAAACGCACATGTATACTGTATATGCGAATATATTACACGTACATATGTGTATGTATTTGTATTTGTGCTTGTACGCTGAAGGCTTAGTTCTGAGGCTAGAAAAACAACTTGTAGTCAGTAGTCACTAGTCAGTTTGTCTTCTATGTACTTTGTACTCAAGGGAACGGTAGAGGTACAAGGTACAGCTCGGGCAAAATGGATGGAGGATCCCCGAGTAAAATCCTTAGAAGGAAGAATAAAAATTGCATGGGTGCACCCGTAATTTGAGTTAGCTGTTCAAACTGATTGCTCTTGTACTCCTTCTGGGTCGTCCGTCTCCGTAGTGTATATAGTGTAGTACCACAACAAAGCATAACAGTTCATACATCTATGACATGTATGACATGTACTTGTACATTTATTCGTTCTTCCGAGCAGAAGAAGAGGACACATGACAAAAGATACCTACAAGATAACCTAAACTTTTGTATCATAAGAAAACAAGCATTACAATAAGAAAAAGAACAAGAACTAGAACTAGAACTAGAACTAGAACAACATATGATGCATGTTTCTCTTATCCTTTGGAAAAAAACTGGTACATTTCTCTAGGCACAAGACACAAGGTACACGGATAAATTTCAAGTGACTGCGAATTTTTAATCTAAAATCTTGAATCTTGAATCTACTCGGTTTAAACTTTGAAAGAATTGAAGACATCATTTTCAGATGGCTCACCTTTGATGGTTCATGTGTTTTTTAAAATAGATAGGCACTTTCACTTTTACTTTCACTCTGGACTCTAGTTTATACGCGCATTCATCCAGATTCTATAGATTCTAGATTCTAGATGCTGAAATTTTGCAAAGTATTTATGCGTTTATGGACCAAAAATTTAAAGCAATCAGGAGCAGGCGACAAATTCTGCATGCAAAATGTATGGTACATGGTACATTGTGCATTTTGCATTTTGCATTTTGCATTTTGCATGTGACGGATTTTACGGAATGAATTAAGAATTAAGAATCAAGAATCAAATTGAAATACAAAAGGAGCTTGAAAAATACCAATACCAATTTGTGCAGATCCATGCATTTATTTCCATGCATTTCGATGTTCAATGTTCAACCGGTGTAACATGTAAATGAAGCAAATTCAGATCCAAATTCATTTTGGATCTCAGCAGTAGCTCAAGCTCAAAACATCTCATTCAAAATAATTCAAAATTCACTTAATGTAGCAATGCGACAGGTTCATTTCGTGTAGGTATCACCATGATCCATTCAACATCCGTGGTCTACAGTGTACAGGAAGAAATTGAGATGGAAGATTGAGAATCAAGAATCAGGAGTAGTAAATCGTAAATAGAAATAGGGGATAAAGGAGAACAGTGGGTTGCTTGTGACTGCATAATTAAATAATATTGGTTGGTAGCGGCTTCAAGCTCTTCCACTGCTTGATTAATTCAGCTATGAATCCGTAATAGGATGATGAATGTGTTTGCCGTTGGCTGGCTTGGCTTGGTTTGGCTTAGTTGGGTGTGCAAATATTCTATTTTCTATGTGCTGTTTGTCGTGTGTTGTATGTTGTATGCTCTGTTTTGTACGTGTGTTCTTTGGTATGATGTAATGTGTAATCTGTAGCTGTATCATATCTCATATCATATCAAAGTATGCAAAATGATTATAATTATACGTTTTTGGCGAGAAAACTAGAATTTCAGCAGTGAGCATCTATTTCTGCTACAATATTTTCAACGTATTACAAACTACAATATACAATTTATTGTACAATGTACAATATGAATGCTTGACGATGATAAGTTTAACTGGATGTGCTCAAGATACATCATATATAATATATAATAGTATAATATGCATGATATATGATAAATGATATATGATACGCATACATGTACTCTGGCTGGCTGAGATCTGAGATTGTGCTTTCATTAAATATATGAATAACGGATAGATGAACATGTTTTCGTGTGTCCCTGCTCACTCTACACAATTTACAATCACACACGTGTTGTTTTAAAATTACGACTAGAAATTTATAATTTATTAAGCAAACTTGCACTCTTGGAACTTGTAACCTTGATTTAGACTTTTGACTGCTTATATACTGAATTTTGAATCTAGAATCTTGAATCTTGAATCTTGAGTGCTTATCTTAAATCTAGTTTCTAGATTCTAGATTCTATATTTGAGATGTAAAAAATCTCTCTTCTAAATATAACCGCAGTTTCTTAAAAAAAATATGTGTGCAAAGGTTACACATTTTCCTAGCACGGTAACGGTACATTGTACATGGCACATTTGAGATATAATTTATAATGTGAAATATTTTTCCATGTTTTAATTTCAGATACTGCTCTTCAGTCTATGAAACGAGAGCACAAAGCAGCCAGGACCTTGGGTATTATTATGGGCGTTTTCATATTATGTAAGTCCACATGATTTCATCCACTAGATTCCTAATTCACGGTTTACCATTTGCAGTTCGTAGTTCGCAGTTCGTTGGTTGTAGCTCATAGTATACTACAAAAATTCATGTATGCATTGATGCACATGTATCCAATAAGAAATAACAATTAATAAATGTCAGAAAAACAGAAAATTGAGTGTTATGTAAGAGAGATTGCGTCAATTAAAGATATGCTACAAAAGCTACTGCACATTTACATTTACACTCTACACTCTACATTCTATACTCTGTATCTGGACTATACAAAATATAGAATGTAGAATATTTTATAGTAACTTGTCAATAAGTAATGACATAAAATTGTACTGATTATAATTGAAAAATTGCGCTTTCTTTGTAGTGGTAAGAATTCGTGTGAATGGTGAATAGTGAATGAACTGTGAACTGTGAGCTATGAGTAATTACACATGTATGTATCTAAATAAATGTATGGTCAATGGTCATTTACAGGTTGGTTACCGTTCTTCACTTGGTACCTCGTAACTTCCTTGTGCGGCCATGAGTATTGTCCTAGCCCCGATTGGGTGATAGTTCTCGTCTTCTGGATAGGCTACTTCAACTCCGCACTGTAAGTCTTAAAACACATTGATCAAATACAAAAAGTCAGTGAGTAGTACATACTACATACGACTTACGCAGCTAACTTTATACAACTTGGTAACCCGTGTGCACTATACAGTATACAGTGTATTTGTAAATAAAAACATACATGCGTACATGGACGAGGAATGATTGCTCTCCCATCATTTTTCAAATTATGGTCAAAACTTTCTGTCTTGTTCATTTGGACTGTGGATTGTGGACCGTGTAACGCTACAGACCAGTATCAACTTTTATAGTTTTCAAATTCCAATTTTCTGAATTCCTGTTGTTTCTTAGCTGGTCGCTTGTCTTGGTTTTTTAAGAGGACGAGCCCAAGAAAAGTCATCAATATAAATTATAAATCGATTGATTTCCAAACTGTACACTGTACACTGTAAACTGTTCAATGTGTGGACAGGGATATGAATATATCCTAAATATCTATGCTATGTGTGTACCTTTATATGTGTTTGTATGTGTATGAATAAATAATAAGGAACGTAAAAGTCACTTTTTCCTTCTCTTTTCAGGAATCCGCTCATCTACGCATACTTTAACAGGTTAGAGACTCTTCCGTTTTGACTTTTCTACTCTAGAATCCAGAATCTGGAATCTAGAATCTAGAATCTAGACTCTAGAATAATTTAATAATTTGTATTTTTTACTCTGTAGTTTTCTTTAGTTTCCTTTCCTCCTTCCCAATAGCTTACTTTAAAGTACATAGGGCATGGATATTATTTAATACGTAGTAATATCTATAACTAGTATATCTTAGATATTAAACACTAGACATTAGAAACAGGTACATGCGTCTTCCTATCCTTATTACATTACAACTTGTATGAAAAAAACAAATCAGTGTTACCTTGTTCATTTTTCGGAGAAAAAAAGGAGAAAAGAAACATTGGCTTCCTAATCTGATGTGACTAATAGACTCCTTCCAAGATAGATAGACTTACTCTCGTTGCTCGATTCTAGATTCTCGATTCTCGATTCAAAATTCTACATGGTCACAAAAAGTGTAGTGTATAGCGAATAGTGTAAAGTCTAAAGAGCATGCGGTAAGGTGCTCAGGGAGAAATTCCGTAACAAATATGCACATGAGTAGAGTGTGCAATATAGTGTAGAGTGTAGAGCTTTAGAGTTTAGAGTGTGGTGCAAAGGCCTTCTGCACCATGTAGGCAAGTAATGTATCATACATTGTACGTATGCCTATGAGCTCAGAATCAGAATCAGAATCAGGATTGGATTTTTTATAGGTCGGACATTTTTCCCATGTTTTTTTATGTAACATGTGAGAGTTATGAATCCGAGTTTTCACTAGGTTCGGAAACCATTTCTGGGTTATTTATGGTCAGATTTCTGATTGATTTTACGACCCTCCAACCTCATAAACTTGTAGACGTTGCACAAAAGTACACACATTTTCCATTTTCTTCCAGCTATTTATTAGACTTGGAAACAAGTCACAAATATGTAATTTACTTAAATCCAAATCCAAGTCCAGAATCCAAAAATCCAAAGTTGATATTATCCAATTCATACCCAATAGAAAATACAAGTACAAACTATACCGTATGTTTAGTGTTTAGTGTTTAGCTACATATAGATAGATAGACCTGGTCATTTCGTTAACAGTATACAGATATAGCAGTTTAGAAGTTTAGAATACCAGTAAAAACTTGATTACGATTATCATTAGCCGTTCAAGGGGAAGGGGGGCAATTGTGTGCCCAAAATTCCAAAATCAATAAAAATTTGAACTGATTAAAAAATGAAAAAAAGACGCCTTAAAATCCCTTTGTTTTATTTTATGTTATTTACTTTTACCTTTTTTCATTCTAATTTTAATAATTGTACGAATTTAGATTATGCAGTATAAAATAGTTGATAAATTAATTTGTTACCTAAGGAAATTTCAAATGATGACAATATAATAATAATGATGAATAATTATGCTAATTCCCCTCTTGTTTGTTTCAGGGACTTCCGAGATGCATTCAAAAATGTACTCAATACAATCTTCTGTCACAAATGCCACAGTTTCGCAAACAACGACAATTTACCAATGTAAAACAGTTATCTAGTGTGATTAGTTATATTTGTATCTAACTATGAATTACGTGATATGAAAATATTGAGTCATGTGTATGTGCTTCGTGCTTCATACTCTGAACTATAAACTATGAACTATGAATGAATTACTCTAGTCAACTCTTCACTACTCTACTCAATTACTCAACTACAAGCTACAAACTACAAACTACAGACTACAAACCCTGAAAAATAAACTCTGCTTCCGTTTTTCTACAAGTCTACATAACCAGAGATGATGATAATAATAAAAAGGTGGTTGTGGTTGTAGTGTGCTGGTGCTGGTTATAGTGCCAGTGGTAACGGTAGTAGTGATGATGGTTTTCTCAAAGTGCCGTGCCGTGGCTCTTTGCACCGTGGAAAAATATATAGTAGGTATGAACATGAATATGAATTTCGAACGGGTGACTACAACTACGACTCCAACTACAAATACATGTGACTGCGACTACGACTACCACCTAATTTAAGGAAACGACAATCTACAATCTACAACGTACCATCCATATAAATACTATATAGGTAAAATATAAAGCAAAAAACATGGGTACATAATACATAACTGAAATACTCTGTTAATAAGAATGTTAGTCAAGAATGGATTCTACACACTAGACACTAAACACTATACACATAAATATATGTAAACCGACACACACACACACAAACACACACAGGTACATAAATACACACGTACACACGTACTTGTTACTTGTACATGTAGATAAGTAAGAAGAAGGGAGGAGAGAAAAGATGTGAGTAAGAAAGTGTAACTAATGAAGTATGGACATGCATAGCACACCGCATACGACCCCTTACTTTTACTCACTTACTTAGTTGGTTTTTCCCGTAATATTCACGTTCCTCCATCCTCGTTCCTCCTTTGATGACAATTAGTTGAGACAGATGGAAAAAACATATTTCGAGTTAATGGAAGACAGGCGAGAGTGAAAAGAGTAAAGAGTCAAGAGGTTATGGGATGGAATGGAATACGGAATACGGAATTCAGAATACGGAGAACAAAATCAGAACAGGCACAGACACCAACAGAAAGACAGAAGCGAGAGAAAGAGGTAGATGATGGAGCAAAGTGGAGATGCATATGCATGAATGCATATGTATGCATGTGCTATGCTGGATTTTCTCCCAACTTGAACAACTTCACTTCTAATTCCACTAATACTACAATCTACAAACTACAATCTAAAATCTAGAATCTAGAGTCTAGAGCCAGCCAGAAATGCAAGCATCCACATCAAATCACAGTCAAAGAGAAGCAGCAATGGTAACATGAGCCAACTACGAACTACGAAGTACGAACTAGGAACTACGCGAAGTAGCAGCTCTGCTCCTCCTTTCCTCTTGTTCTTCTTCTTCTTCTTATACTAGATACTACGACTACTACTACTACTTTTTCTACTGTGTATCTCTCTCCATGAATTTCTCCAAAATCATCATCATCATCATCACCATCACCATCATCCATACATACATAGAGTAAGCAGTTGGGAGACGTCGGGAATTTGCAGGGTTTTTCAACAAATGTGTTTCAGGCTGGCGGAAAGCCAGGAGTACCGCCAGTTCAATTAGAACCACAGGAAAATCAATTTAAATGTAAATACTTGGCTTTTAACAATAAAGTACAGTGTATGTACAATGTACAATGTCTAATGTAAAGTGTACATTGTGTGTGTAATGTGTGCGGTGTGTAGGGTGTACGGTATACGGCGTACTGTGTACGGTGTCAGGACTTCGACCTTTCAAAAACAATTGAATTATGTCCCACCACTTCTAATTATTGAGTCCCATACCAAACATGTATACGAATTTTAATGCAATCTTTCTTACATTTACATGTTACATATAAAAAAAATCGATTTTCGAATACCGTATATTATATTATACATACATGTACAAGATACATGTTGTATAATATTATACAATGTACACATATACAAAATACACATGATATATATTCTACACATTGTAAAACATTCAATCAGAAAGAATATTATGTACTTAGAATATATAATATTATATTATATATGTGCTTATACATGGCATGTATAAGTATGATGAAAAAAAATCATGTTATATTAAATGGACATAACTATGTGTTAAATCAAAATGAATACAGACATACAACATACAGTTTTGTGTATGGATGTATACAAATGCTAAACTGCTGTCAATACTGTTATTATTATTGTTTATTATTTAATACTTGAACAAGAATTATTATTATTATTATTGTTAATTATTATTGATGCTAGTCTGTACAATCTCGAACAATGTACAAAACAAATCGTATATTATGGAAATACATACATTACATGATAATAATAATAATATTATTCCTATTATTATACGACGTTCACATCTACAATCTACACAAAAACAAGTACATAATAACACAATAGAGAGAGATTTACTTTATGAAAAAAGAAAACAAAACAAACAAACTACTGTCAAAAATATTCGTAAAAAGCATTTTCATGTTTCAACCATTTCATCTTATTTTGACATCCACTATTCTCCATTCTCCATAGGTTTTTGTTTTTTCAATCATATTTCCTACATCATGCATCATGCATCTCATTCGTACTTCTTAAAGTAATTTCATACTTTATGATTACCTCAATGTTTCCTGCTTCTCAAAAAAGAAGGTTGCATAATGCATAACTAATGCATAACTAATGCTGCTTGTGATATAGTTTTATTTTTAGTTTTGTTTGCATCAAAAATCAAAACACATGTACAATGTACATACTAGACTCTAGACATATAAAGTTGAATGAGAACTGTCATATTTCGTATGTATACATTGTACATGCATAATTGGCAAATGTTCATTTTCCCTCTTAACCTGTGACCTGTGCATAAACTTTTCCACAGCTGGGGAATTTCACCGAAATAAACATTTTAATTTGTTCTCTCATGGTTCACTGACATGGTACAATTTTTAATGACAATATTGCTGTTCCCACAAACTACAAAGTACAATCTACAAACTACACTCTCTGACTGTAGCTGATATAGAAAATACCAGGTTAAATGACAAACAGGAGAAACAAACACGTACAATAATCTGACTAATTTACTCCTTGATTTGTTCTTCTGAATCTGAATACACTATACACGTGCAGATATCTTTAGTAATTGTGCGTAGCCATGGTCACATCGTCAACGTATAGAATTTCAGGAGCTAACTAGAATCTAGATTTTAGATTATAGAACTGAACTACATGAAAAACATGAAAACACAAATCATGATGATGGTTCTATTTTAATACTCAACACTACACGACACTAGACAACTACACAAAACATAGAACATAGAACGCAGAGCACAGACACAAGTACTTATTACTTACATGATACATATTTATGGAGGATGACTCGATGTCTCGATATATTATGCAATCATCATTAATCAAGCAATTGTACAAAATTACATTTTGACCATACATTTTAATTAAAGATAATTACAACACTCAACTAAAAATTACATCTACACTTCAAATTTATTTTAAACAAACACAAAGTACACCCAAAGGACACGTACATTATACATTATCTGTGTAGTCTCGTTATTCTTTATGTACCATATAATTCATGCTTCAAAATTACATCGGGCTACATTTTTGTTTTGCCTTCTGTTGGCATTATTAGTAACTATTATTTACATACTATCCAAAGACTAGTTTCTAGTTTCTAGATTCTCGACGCTGTCTAAAAAAAGGTAAAGGAACTGAGGCGAATTCATTCAAAGTTTTAGGCTCGTTCTGTTCACCTTGCCATCCGGAGTACTATACTATATAACTACCAAACTAACCGACTAACAAAATAACTAACTACCAACTACCAAACTAAATAATAAAAAATTCATTTCAAATCAATTCAAAACTTTAGTTGCTGATGCCGTACAGTGTAGAATGAAGAATGTAGAATGTAGACCAAGTGAGAAAAAAGTTTACGTTGAGCATTGAGCATATCTATTTTCTATATGTACATCTGCACATGTAAATACATATAAAGATATGACATATAGAAAGATGTATGGAACAAAACTATCAACAAGAGGCACTTCATCTTCCAAATCACACTGAATAATGTACCGAACGGTATATCATCATCATCATTATCATCATCATGACAACTGCTGCTGCTGCTGGAAGTTTGAAGTACAAGTACCATTGTATAATAAACATACAGACAAATATACGGATATTCATGTATTATATAAAATTATATTATGTGAATGTACAATGTACAATATCACCATGTTAGGTAACTTTTGCTTCCTTTTTCCTTCAATCCCGTGCCCAAACAAAATAAAATTATTGCGTAAATATATTTATGGCGTACGTACATCAACCTGTACGCTATACACATATACATGTGTATGATATTGATATCGTATGTTTTGTATACCTGTTCCCTAAACGAGCGGTGATTTCCGTACAACAACAACATCAACAACAACAACTGGTTCCACACACGTAAACGTAAATATAGGGGTGGTAGAAAATCCAGGATCTAGGATCCAGAATCCCGAATCCAGTGAGAATGGGTAATAGTGGAATCTCGTGTGTTCTCAATAACCACGTACACATAATATAATATAATAACACATCTACAATCTACACCTAATACACAACACAAGTTTTTCCTTCTTTTATCAAATTGGAAAACAATAAAAAGTTGTTTTTATACCAAGATCACACTTTCACTCTGTAATAGACACACACAAAACACACAGACACAGACGTTGCATCAACCATATAACAAAACTTTGGTAAAAGTACAAAGTTTCGATGAGTTGGAGTTTCGTCTTCTTCTTCTCTTTTCAATGTACTACTTTCTCTCTCTCTCGCTCTCTCTCACTTTCTCTGCTGAATGTTTTCCCCACTTATTCATGTAGATAAAAAAATAAGAACCTCGAGAGAACTGTTTGATTGGTCTATTCATATACACGAAAGAGATTTTTCATATGAGAAACTATTTTAGTTTCAGGGTTAGTTTTTTTGTGCAAAATAATTCAAAGAAAGTGCTCTCAGTTTGCTAATGATTGAAATAACATAACTAGTCATATATCAGTATTACAAAAAAAATTGCACAATCATCAATAGATATATCGTAAAGTATAAAGTGTTTAATGGTAAGTGATTTATTAGCTGTCAGTAAAACACATCTTTTTTATTACAACAACTTGGTACTTGATATACATAATACATAAATAATAATAAATATACATAATTTTCTTGAATAAATAAAAAATATCACGAGGACTTAATAATAATAATAATAATATTATTATAATGGATAATAGATTATAAAATAAAACGTTTTAAAAAATGTTTATTGAAAACATCTTATTCTACAATGGACAATAATAGAATTAAATTATGATTAGTTAAGATTAGGAATAGTTTTTCCTCCCTTTATCAAATGAAGGATCTATGGATTTTTGAAATATTTACTAATTAACGTTTATTTTAGCAATTGAATGAAAATCATCCATTATCTCGACTGCATATTGGTTTTTGGGAGCAACTTCAATAATGTTCCACGTTCTATGGTATATTACATTTAGAAAGTTACGGATGGACACAAAAAAGGCTTCTCGATAGCTTTTATTGGTGTAGGTTGAGAAGGGAGCCAATTCTTCAATGTTCTTTAAATGAGTAAAAACTGAAAAGCAAACACAAAATATGTACATAATATTATTATACATTATACAGTAATGCATTATTCCAGAGGTAATATTATTTTATATTACACACAATATTTTAGTTGAACAAAGTTCTATTCACGTCTTCTTCTTTCCAATTTCCAACAACGTCCAACATTCAATAATATAAAATGAACTTTTATTTTTTTTTCCATTTCTCTTTCAGTTTTCTTTTCAATTCTACATTATACTCTTGCTTGAAAAATCTGAAACGTGCAATCATTCCAATGCCAACGCAATGCAATGGAGAGCTCATAAAACTATAACTTTTCCTCCACTACCGTAATTTCTGTGCAATAAAAACTCAACTATCAACTACTTATACAATCCTTATTTTCACTTTTTCCCTTTATGTGTCCACTGTCTGCAGAATGTCGACAGAAGAATCTCGACCCCAAAACACTCTCTAAATGTTTCCTTTCGCACATTAAATGGTCCCTCGTAAAAAGTCTATATAAGAGTTTGATGTATCTAAAAATCCAAAGACAAGTTTCATGAGTCCTTTCTGTCTTTGTTCTTTTCAATCTTCCTCACATCCTCACATACTCGTAATCCACTCGTCATCATCATCGTCAGCGTCATCCCATTTACACTCATGCTCAGGAGTTGGCTTAATAGTTAATATTGTGTGATTCCATTTACTCTCTACTTCTCTCCTCTCTCCTCTAGAATCTAGAATCGGGAAGGATATTGGATTGGATTGAATTGAATTGGATATTAACATTACCTTTGGCCATATCACCTCAACCAGTCAACTCTCTTTCTCTCTCTCGACAACATAAAATGTGAATAAGCTTTTTCTCGTTTCTGATACCTGCTGTATGCTGCGTTTACAGTGTTTACAGGTAACTTTTCAACTTTTCCATATGGAACGGAATAGAGAATGAAGGAGTGATTCGTGTCAGTATTCAGTGTATGCTAAAGTATCTACATTCAGTTTCCAGTTTTTACAAGTAGGCCGGAGACGGGAGAATAAGAGTTTCTAACAAGATATTTATGAGCTCAAGAATGAAGACGAGGAAAAGAGAGAGAGAAAAAAGGAGAAAATGCAAAAAAAAGATAGAAAGCTGGTAGTTGGTAGTCATATTGAATTGAATTCTCACATTAATAGAAAATAGAAGGAATCATATTTTTATGAAATATGCATAGGCATATCATGGTAAATGTTTGTAAAAGAGATTTTCAAAATTACTCTCCACTCAAAAAATCTCAAGAGAAAAGTCAACGTCTTTTTTGCAAGATATTTCTGCTCACTGTTCACATACATATAATATGTATGTTTACCATGTGGAGATATCAGCATGAAGCATACATGAACAATGTACACTGTACACTAGACCCCGTCAGAAAAGCATAAGTGTGTGGACTTCGAAGTCTCACCCCCTCATATCGTTCCTTTTGATGTAAAAAA
>JAQGBH010001068.1:0-37219 GCA_034698265.1 Sminthurinus aureus | reverse complement strand
ATAAATAAACAAATAAACAAACTTTCCTCGGATGGGAAAATTAAACTACAACTAGCTGAGACAAAGTCGAGGATTTTCATAGACTTTAGCATATGCACAGAGCGATTTCCTATTTTTTGGTGTATGGATCATGAAGATCCGTTCAGCCGTTCGGGCTCCAAGGATTATAATACAATTTATAATGTATTTAGAATCAGAGTCAAAAGGTCTGGTCCCCGTTAAATGTATTTTATATCATGAATTATATAACACTATACATACCAGCCTAATGCTATTGTTTCATGCTTTTTTCTATTTACAGAGAGGTGGACCAGAGTAAAATAATAAACAAGATATATTATTATGTTTTAAGTAGAATTTTCTTTGCGTGCTATAAAAAAAACGATAGAGTCCGTAGTATGAAAGTAATTTATTAAGTTACTGTTATAAATTAATTGAAATGTCTAAAATGTGAACTATGAATCCTGCTTATTTATTACTCATGTATAAGCATTGGGTTTTATTTTATGGTTTACAGAATTAAAGCCTAATTAATAATAATTGTACATAACATGTATATAGATCATTGTTATTATTATTATTCTTCTCCTACACGATAATTTTAAGGAAAAAAATGTATAAAAATAATCGCTTCACTCCTTTGTAACTATAACTCAAAGTTTATAGATATGTACATAATATATACTTCAAGAAACACACTAAAAATGTGTACAAGTAATAATATTGGTAACAATAATAGCTACCATTGTTATGATTGAGAAGAAAAGAAATTTAAACATCCTTTTATTCGTTCAATAAAAAAACACAAATAAATAATGATAATAATAACAACAAAATACGAATATGTTAAGTAGAGAAAAAAGTGTGCCAAACAATAAGTATAGTTTAGTATTTTTTTGCCATTATTTTACAAAGTACATACAATTTTATAGACAGAAATAGTAACTTAATACTCTCCAATTTAATCCCATGAATCACCGGGACAAAAACCTGGTCCATTAGCTGGTTCAATCGGATAACCTCGTCTAAGTAATCGACATCTATGTTCTTCTAATCTTGGAGCTGCTTCTTTGACATTATTAACTTTTTGACTTGACCACAATCTTTCTGCAGGCGCTGAAGCCCTTGGCCATAATCTTTGAATAAAATTAGTAGAATCAACATATTCACTCCACATGGTCGGACCACCTCCTAGGACTAGACGTTTTTGAGCTTCCGTTCCATTAAAATTGTGTGGATCACAGGTATAATATTTACCTTTTTTATAGATAAAAAATAGACATTAGAATATATTATACATATTTACGAATTAAGTACATACCATTTAATAGTGTATATGTACTGATTTTGGAAGGCAAGTTCTACAAGATATTTCAATGAAAATCATATCATTGTTGTTGTATAATACTTACCCCAATCCACTCCATAACTAATTATATTAAGATACCAACAGGATGAAAGAAGTGTTCTATATCCGAGGGAAGTTACTGTAGCTAATTCTTCTTGAAAACTAAGAGTATTACCCTTCCATACATGAACAATTGTTTTATTATTCACTCTGACACCATTATCCAAAACTTCCTGCCAAACTATATATGAATTATTATTAGGTAAGCTTTCGATAATGTTTACTAGACGCTGCATGTAATATTCTTCAATTTTAGCATAGTCCGTGAAATTTTGTTCCCTCATGAATTCACGAATATTTGGATTGCTTTTCCTGTAGTGAAAAACAAAGTAGAAGATAAGAATGATTCAAGCCTCACAATCTATTTAAGTATTGTACATTGAACATAATGTACTGTACATAATCCGATAGTATATGTAGTACAGTTAGAGTAAAAGTTTCAGAATATAACCCAAATATATATTATAGTAAAAAATATTAGTGATTTATCGTTATAATATAATTATGTATTCAGGTGATTAAAAAAATTACGCACCAACAAGAGAAATCAACTTCATCACCACCTAAATGAATGTATTTATCGATAAAGGTATTGGAAACTTCTTGGAATAGTTTTCGTAGAAAATCATAATTTCCATCTTTTGTTGGGTCAATTGGACCAAATGTTCCATCAGGTTCACCATCTTTATAGCATTCCGTCAATAAATCTGGTTGCCCGAGACCCCACGATTCAGTATGACCAGGGGAATCAAATTCTGAAATTATGAAGAATGTTTAAAGTTTAAAGTGTTTTTTGGAAATCCCTTTCTATAAAAACGCTTGTGTAAGACTACAAATAACATATGTAGTACACAGTACACCAGAACGTATAGAGAAAATCAGTAATTATTATTGTAAGCACCACAGATCACGGAGTTACTGTTTCCTTACATACCTGGAAGAATTCGTATTCCTCGAACTCGGCCATATTCTATTATCTCGGCAACATCCGTTTGTGTATAAACATGTGTATAGGGATTATATGCTCCTTTGTCACTACGGCATAAGAGTCAAGTCAAATCATTCATGGAGACGTAAATAATTGATGTGAATGTCATCTAGATCATCATATAAAATATATAATAGCATAATTAGTGTGGTTTAGTTTGAAAAATATACCTAAGATTTGGAAAAGTTTTACTCTGGTAAGGGAATGACTGATCGTCCACAATGTGCCAGTGAAGCACATTAAATTTATTCATAGCCATTAAATCCAAGTTCTGGAAAATAACCTTTTTAGACAAATAATGTCTGGAAGTATCCATTAGGACACTTCGGAAGGAAAACCTCGGATAATCCACAATGAGAACACTCTGAACTTGCAACTGTGAAAAAGATGGACAAAACAAAAAAAGTGTTTTTAGGATTAGTTGTTCATACTTCCACTAATTCCTAATTCTTATATTTCATATTTTGGAATTGAAACTTGAGACATACTGAAATCATTTTGGTTATTAGAAGTTAGCGATTTACATCAACCATTTTAAAATACAGTTGTAAATAAAAAAGGCATTACACTTGTAAAATCAACACTAGGGAAGAGTAGTTGTGAAAATGTTTCTAATCCACGCAAAATTCCCCAGTTATTCGATGCCGTTAGTAACCCTTCACCTGGGAGGTCTGGCGTGTCAATTTTGATTTCATCTATATATATATAATATATAATAGGGTCATATATAAATAAAACATTTTGGAACAAAGTTTTATGTGAATAAGTATAAAATTTCACGCTTCGTTTTCTGATTGTTCAATGGACAAGAATTTTTTCAAAATTCAACATACAAGATTCATCCATTGCATCATGGGGGTAATTTTCACACGGTCCCATCATATAAATATTTAGAATATCCAAATATCCATGAAAATCTTTGGTAGCTTTCCAGGGTTTGAAAGATCTCGAATTATTTTCCCTTTTCAGTGATGATAATGGTTCAATTGTAATAGAATTCGAATTGAGAATAATATTGTAATATCTTTTGAGTGCATCCTCTAGCATATCACAATTATTATGAGTAATCTGCATTATAAAATGTACAAGAGAATATCGACACAGCATGATTAGTATTCACTCATTTGGATTTTCGATCATCATAAATCATAATATGTATATGCATAGATAAGATAGAATAGAATGATTTAATTAGTTGTTGATACGGCGTCAGCCTCCACAATTACATATATATGCATATATATAGAAATAATAATTTTTTAACAATAAAATACAAGTAGTGCAAAACTCATTTTATGTACAAGTATATATGTACGTACCTGAAATCGAAATAAAGCAGGGCGAACTATGAGGTATTTCTTGGCATAATTTTTCACCAATTGTGGCTGCGGCCAGGGCTTTCCTTTGCTGGAGACGACTTGTGGACCTGCTCGAATAGAATTCCGTGTCAAGTCATCATAATGACCATTACATACTAGCACTTCACACTGAAGAAGAATTAGTAGAGGTAGGAAAATGACTGAGAAATATTCTTGTTTCATCGTTTTGTGATCTTCTCACAAGTCAAATTATTTTCTTTTGTTTTCTGATCTTAAAATCTAATACACAACAATTAAATATCAGTGTCCAGCAGTGAATGACATAACAAATTTGTACGATGAAACTCTGAGGAAGAACGATGAGTCTGTAGTCATCTATCTATCTCGGCCTATCTGTCTGAGGAACAGTCGGAACTCGGAAGTCGAATATATGAAAATTCAAAAACTAATTCAAGAAAATTGAAAATTCACAGTCATAGAATTTGCAGCAATCTCTCTTTGAGAAGAAATCTTGCTTAGAGCTTGGAGTACATATATATATATTAAAAAAATAAAACGAAGAGCTAGAAATGTTATCTAGTATTTCAACTACTTAAGTAGCTGTTACTACCCACTACTTGCACGTATGTACTTAATAGTTACTAGACACATCGTAGTATTACAACTTATGAGTATTGTTTTTATTGAAAAGGGCTCTTATATGGGTACATTATATATATATTACATAATGTATACTATGGAGATATATGCTTATCTCCCTTCCTGGTAGAAGCTAAGCTTTCCATGATTTTTCTCCCATCTTCTCTCCAACTTTTGATACCACTTACATTTAAAAAATTACAGATGCAGTCTAGTTTTTTACTGATGTATTTTTGTACATAACACAACATTAATGGTATCTTCTTCTGCTTATATATTATTGTATATGGTATACTATAGGATGTACTTATGTATTCCCGATTTTTTTACATAATGAAAATGCATGATATAACTATGAGGGATAAAAATTTTGTTACAACAAATATGCTGTAGATTATAGGACACAAACATAACTTTTACTGCAATTAACAATTTACTGACGATGGTTAGAAGATAAGCTGTGATGAAATGTAAAATGTGCATATGGGGTCAATAGTACGGTTTCATTTGATTATCTCAGTTTTGTCTGTATTACACATTACCCATCTTCTAATATTTATACCATCGAAATAAAATAGTTCTAACCAAGTGTATATTTCTCGCAACATATCCAAAGTCGTCATGTATTTTTAGAAATTCCATTCAAATAGTCATTTTGACATCCCACAACAAGTATTTCCTTCTCATTCTTAATTGTCATTTTGTATTCCGTATTCCTGTCATTTCAGAATCCTATTGACCCTTGTTTTACAAAATGGTACCTAATAGGAAAAAAAACATAGCTGACTAACTCTGTAGAGTCTGCATTTTGTACACAGTACATACACAACAGACGTTCTGATAGCATGTGGTTGTGTAAAATAAATACTAGATATATATGGCGTAACCGAGGGTCAATATTTTACATTTGATATCATTGAGAGTGTCAGGTTGATATGTGGTCCATTACATTTTTTCATGTACAAAGTATATTATATCAATACTAAGTGTGTATCTTCACTTTCTGGCTTGATTATGTACAAAGTACATGGGACAAAGTCATAAAGGGCACTACTCAATCGATATTTTGTTTGTAGTGCAACATGTAATACGACGATTACTTGAAATTTCTAAATTCCAAAGGCCCAAAATATAGGAAGCGATTAATAATAAGTCAATGACAAGCCTAAACCAAATACCAAATGCTGAAAAATAGGATGTGGTAGGAGAAAGTATAATTTATATTTGGCCTGTACTTATAACATAGTATGTAGTATATACATATGTCCACAGGCTGATCTTCCCAAAACCAAATGATGTAAAAAATTTGGTAGGATACACAAGCCTCGAATGTCTCGATGTATCTACGTGTAGTGTGTATTGTGTATTTCATATTTCACGTAAATATTGCATGTACTATACGGAAAGGGAAAATATTTTATGCAGTGTGATGATTAGTACAGCAAAAATAAAATGGTTGCTGTCGTATAATGACATTGTGAAAAATAAAGAGTAAAAAATTGCAAACTATGTACTGTGTATCCATTATCCAGTTGAAAATGAGAATCATAGATTTATTTTCGCATATGATTACAATAAGTATACACATTTTTCATTTTCTCTTCTTCACTCTTCAAACTAATTTCATTTGTGCATTTTGAAAAGTAATACAATTAAAACGTACTTCTGTCCCAAATTATTTTCATAAAGTACTAAAACAGGAATATAATTCATAATACATACAGACATACATACATTCTGCTTGTTATTGGATGCATGTATACATTGTACAAATACAAATTGTTTCCAACCTGAGCAATCAAATTACATGCAAATAAGTAATACATTATAAGCTTAATGTTTGGTGCTTCTATTTCGTATAAATGCTGATGTTTCAGAATAAAGAAAAATAATCATTATAATATATTCAATTTTGAAAAAATTAAAAAGTCTTTATCAAACTATATAGGTAGACTTAACAATTTTGTAATTCAATTACATATGAATGCATATACATCGAAAAGAAATTGCATGGAATGTAAAAAATGAACAAAATATACCCAGACATAAAAGTAAAAATATACTCTGGAAAAATCAGTCAAATTGCATATATTATATTGTTGCCCATAAATATTTTGCGTTCATTATTTACACATGGCGTAAATACACGGTAATTTTGAGCTTGTAAGTACAGCTGTGTAGCACTGAAATGAGATTATCAGAAGAGCGGTATATTTTTTTAGAGAGATTATTATGGACTAACAATAATCAAATAACAAGGGAAAAAATTCTCCATTTGTGAAAGTAAATTTTCAAAGCTTTTGTAGCCGTATTGTTTTGTGAGGGAAAATCGACTATTTTGACGACATTGTAAAAATGTGAAAAGTTTCACCAACGTACCATATTAAAAAGCCTTCACTCCTTTTTTCACAAACCCTGATTACCTAAAGTGGATTTTTCAGTCACTTGTTTTTCCTATATTTTGTTTTACAAAAAGTAGTCATGAACAATTTATTGAATACGATTTCATAAACGTGTAGGCATACTTCAAAATATCTTTTGTTTTCACATCTCATTCTCAATCTTCATCAACTACCATACTTTTTTGTACACACATATAAGACGTACAAAATGTACTTTAATATCAAAATTCTTTGTCTGGTATATCACCACTTTTACTTTTTACCTAAGTAAAAAACCTGCACACATTGAACAAAGGTATTTGAACAAATGTCAGAAACCAGAAGTTAACTTAAAAGGTAATTTTGAGTATCCCATTCTTTTCGGGATCGTACTAAATAAACTTTATGCTAAATATATGTATGCATTTTTGTGTGTATGTAGTATGTATTAATGTTTAAGTACAAGAAAAAGTATATCACATGTAGGGAATAATCCGAATAATATAGAGAGTTGAAAATTGAAAACTTGAATATTACTTTGAAGAAGAAAAAAAACTTGAATAATTTCCACCCAGAGTTACTCTTATTGTAATAAAAAAAACAGTACATATAATAACCAGTAAATGTAACAAAAATTGAAAAATTAAAGTACAAAAAATTAAACTATAGTTCATCATGTGAAAAACTTTGAAGGATATTCAAACGTTTCTGTAGGTTTTCTTTTTTCTCATTTGATACTTTAGTTTTCCTAATATTTTCAACCCGTTGAATTTCACTCTTGACAAACTCGTCTCCTTTCTCAAGAATCTTCTCCATTAGTTTGAGATAAATTTTGGCCATTTCTGCACTCTTTGGAGTGTCGAATCCCTTGGCTATCATAGCTTTTGCTTGTTTGAGCAGTTCTTCACGTCGCTGTTTGTCTCTACTTTTGATAAATTCTTGGGCAATAGTGTCAAATTGTTCTAAACATCCAGGCAGACCAATGTAAATTCCCGTATTAGATTTGATGAACTGAATGATATCATCTTGCTTGAAATCTCCTGCGTAGGTTAAAGGCTCAGGCATTCCTTTACGGAATAGTTTCACTACTGGAAAATCTTTGGTTTTCACGTCATATTTTTCAGCTAACTCAGAATTATCCTTTTCTCCATAGTCTTTTACATTCACCTCTGATATTAAAAGATCTGGAACACCTCGTGTGGCTTCCGCTACCTAAAATAGTTTACAATACATATATATACATATAAATGGACATACAACAAAATGCTTTAGTGAACTAACTGTTACAAAACATAGTACGTGATATCAATGTAGCTTGATTACAATCAAAATATGGTATGCATAATTTTTTACACAAAATGTAGTTTGTATGGACAAAAACTTACTTTGGCATATTCATCGTGTTTCTCTCCATATGGATATGCAACGTCGTATTTAACTAGAGTAGCACGGAACTTTGGTACAATCTAGAAAGAAACAAAGACATGTGTAAAATATGTGGATAATATTCAGTTTGTATGACGTTGAATTAGTTTTATATCTAGACTCAACTAATGCTCAATAAAAAAATTACTCGTAATCTTTTCAATCTTCAACGTTCATTGCACGTATTGTGCGCTATTTTGTGTTTTCTACAACCAGACTCCAGACATTCTAGAACTGATTTCATAATTTCCATATACATTGGTTTCAGTTTATGGAATTACTTCAACATATATTATACAATCATGAGACACTGTATAATTATTGCATGTACCCTTCTTCTCAAATGCATAGAATAAAAAGTGAAAAAAACAATATAGACAGCCTTATTTTCTACATCCCAATATGAAATATGAACAAACATGATCGTGATTATCATGATTTCCATATAATATGGTAATCATTAAACATTAGATAAATACGGTCCACATCTGTCGACGGTAATGACATGATTTTTTTTTGTATATTTTTGCTATCATACGATTTTCCTAAAGTATAAAAAGGGTATAATAAAGTGGTGTGTGTGTGTGTGTGTGTGTGTGGACAAAAAGAACAAATAAAATACGTAAGTACAAGGAAATTTCCATAAACGCAAACATATTACATACTCCACATTTTCTTACATACTGATAATGCTAATACCATTCGCTTTTGTTGAAGAAGAAAGAAGTAAATTATCAGAAGATTGGTAGAACGATGTACGAAGGGAACATAATGTGAAGACCGTATGTATATATTATATACATAACATGTACAATTGAACTAAAGGTACAGTTTCGATTAGTATTGATTTGCGATATTGTGCGTGTGTATAAAATTTATTGTAGCTTGTAGTACATGCAACTATTGACTATCTCTATTATGTATGTGGTGTCCACCTGTCTACCCGGATCTTTTAGGATAATATATACAAAATTGTAGCAATTTCTCGGTATTATTTCTTTCTTTGGTTGACATCATGTAACAACAACACGTCATGAATACTTTAGAAGCTCTTCACTCATGTACGACGGGTACTCTCCTTGTCTAAATAACTCTTCTTCTTTGAATCGTATCGACAAATTCAAATGTATGTAGTGTAGTGTATATTGTAGTACATATGTACATTTTGTACATGCTGTTGTCTAGAGTATTGAGTATTGAGTTAATCCATAATCCATAAGCTATCTGGGACAATGAGAAGTACAATAAATTATAAAGTAGTATCGATTTTTTTCAAAGTGTGTATCAAGTCGATTGTCAATCAACATGTACCTTAATGTCTCATTTTTCCACATTTATATCATGTGCATAATACGGCTGTTTGTGTCAATGACATGGTTCCACAATATATAGGCTTGTTAGTACATTCTTAATTCTTACACATAAAACATAAAAGTATGTATGCATATACACACTTTCTTGAAAGTTCTTTTGAAGACCGATTGAGTCAAAGTCAAATATCTAATTAAAAATTAAGATACACACAAAACTTATGAATGCAATGACATTATTTTCAGGAAAAATAATACAATGATATAATTGTTAGTGAATATACATAATGTTTGACATTGAAAATTAAAGAGTACTCTACGGCGTTTTTAATTTGTTTTGTATTTTGTATAACTTTGTTTACCTTGTCAAATGAATAGACATCGAGTGGTGTACAACCTTTACAATTAATTGCTTGCGAATTTCCAATCCATAGTATTGTAATAATAAAAATAGATAATTCACAATTCAGATGAGATAGTAATTGTACCATTGTAGTAAATCACAATAATGGGAAATTCCAATAGAATCCCGGCTTAATTATAATACTAGTATAATATAATATATACTTAACTATCTAAGTAATTGTAAAAAGAACTTTTGACTAGTATTTTTGTAAGTACAAAAAGCACACGTGAATTTTATATAATATATTTATAGTTGACTAAAATTCTTTGCAAAATGTTTGTATGTTTTTATGTATATATTTTTTTTATACATTTATAGGTATATTTGTTTTCAAATATGAATAGGAAAAATCTCCATTTATATAATATTATATAGTAATGAAATTATTGAATTCAAATTGTACAAAGTGCCACAGGCGATAATTTTATTCCTAGAGTTGGTATACAGGCTAGCACCCACAATCCACAATACAAATGAGTAGAAAAAACAAAATCTGCAGAATGAAAAGAGAAAGCAACTGAGAATTGTGCTGTGTGGACTCTGTTTATCAGAAAGGTAAAACTAAAACTGAACAGAGAAAATACTCTAGCTGAAATTTGAGGTATATATTATTAGGTATTGTATGTATTTTATTTTACAAAACTGATAAAAGCACAGTCGTTTGTAAATTCTACACAATGCACAATGTAAACATAAACACTATACAGTCTACACTCTACACAATCCAACAGTGTAGTAAGAAAGAAAGTTCTCTTTATATATATTTCAATCCTTTCGCTTACCCGGTGGATTTCACACTAGGACGTTTTCTATTGGTTATTGGTTTGTTGGGTTGTGTGTTCAATAAAAGATATAGTTTCTAGACAATTTCATCTAAAACATAATGATGTATGTACTTAAATGAAAAGCTTCTCTACACATTACACATTGTACTTTGGTAACAGCAAACAAGTAGAGAATAAAACATAGATATTTGTCTACAATATTTACTCTTTAGTTCTATATGTTCGACATGCATGCATTTGTGATGTTTCTGTAACATTATCCTATAAGTATTTTTACATTGTTCTTTCTCGAATTCATTCTAACACCGTATTTTTTTTGCACATTGTTTATTATACATTACACATTATTAAGCCCTGACAAAAGTTGCTTTTTTAATTTTGAAGCACAAGTGATTCCCTTGAAATCACTAAAGTGCCATCTATTTATTAGGCACGGAATTAAATGTTCACACACTTTTAAATGCGTGTGTTCTTTTTTCCCTACTACACATAGATGGCACTTTAGTGATTTCAAGGGAATCACTTGTGCTTCAAAATTAAAAAAGCAACTTTTGTCAGGGCTTACACACATTATACATGATATCTACATATTTTGTATAAAGCAGAGACAGTCAACAGCATGGAAAACTTCATCATACAAGCGAAAAAATTATGCATCAGTTATTAATAAAAAGCATGTTAGAATTAACATGTGTCTATATAGACTCTATATTCATGAATAATGAAAATACCATAGACCATAGGACATACTTTTTCATAATGTTGAATACTGAAAACGAAACTTTGAATTTTTGTCTGTCGATTGAAAATTTCACTTGGTATAATATCTGTTCATAGAATAAAAAGCCCACTTGAGAAATGAGCATCTATAATAATATTATAATATACTTACTACTTATACATAACAGATGTACATTATGAAGAATTATTAAAAATTTTGAATCTTAACGGTTTGCAAAATTATGAGACGTACTTACACGTATACACATATATACATAGATTGTACTAAATGCAAATTTGCAAACTTGTGCGTGTGTACTTGTTAAAACAAGAACCAAGATTGACCTTGAAGTTATAAAATATATTTGACTAGTTTGATACAACATATCACCATACACATTAGGTATACGGCATGTATTACATAATAAAATACGATTCAGAATACAATGAAGATAATGAGCCTCATGCGATAGATACTTACTTTTATAACATTATGATTAATACATGAAACTAGAGCTTTAGAAGCCAGCAGAGAGTCTATATTATTATTATTATAGCCTTAGAATATTTCGCACATATACAACCTCGCAATTCAAATTCGCTGAGCAAAATTGCTTAGATTTACTTATACATTCAAAAGTGTCGCCAGTGATATTCCTTGTGTGTGTATAATATTTCATATGTACCTGACAATACTTTAATTGCCTTCCCTCTTCCAAATATAGTATATAAACAGAATCAAAAAGTCTATGTTATAGTACAATAAAACGCTGGACGTCTTTTCTTCATTACACTCAAACTCAAGAAACTATATTATAATCCGTAATCATCATGTCCAAGTGTTTTACACATCCATTGAAATTCATCAACAATGTTGGTATCCGGTATGCCTCAGGTACTATTTTTCATACTAATAGTAATAATAATAATTATTGTTAATTAATTGATGAATAATTGTTGTGACAAAAAACATACTGTATAAGAATACAGTTTAACACACAGAAAAAAAAGCAAATGAGAATTGTGCGATTCAGCACATTTTTATAATCAGAATAAAAAAGTATGTGTACAATTCTGTATTTAGTACTTCGATTATGTTGGTCCGTTTTGCTAAATGTGTGTTTATATGAGTACAAAAACATGTGGTTAGATTTGTTCAAAGTACCATTGCAAAATAATGATCAAATTTTTTTGAAAAATGACGTTGAAAAATATATTCTAAGAAAAAAAGCTTTGAAAAATTTCAAAGTTCGAGTGGAAGTTCGAAACAAGGTTTTTGTTTGCATGTTGAAAAAAAAGTACCTACACGCATTTCATATGAGCCATGTATACAAACGCACGTTTCATATACATACTGACAGTGGTATCCAAGTCGGGTGACGGAGTATTTCGGATTTAAACATGGGTTTTTACTAAAATATTTTCAAAATTCTAGTGGAAATCCAAAGATATTTAAAGTATGTTGGAAATTAGATAAAATTTCTGGACATTTAGTTATAAAAACTGGATAAAAGTCACTGATGAAAATGCTCTTCTGGGTGTACGCGAATCCATGTACATTGTACAATGGAATTTTGACCTTCAGTTTCAAAGCACAAACATTCAAATATTATGGGAACATATGCATTCCCATTAGATTTTTTAAAATGTTTTAAAATGTTTTTTGCATATTTAAATGGGTGTTTAGTTGTTGAAATGGTTTGTTTTATATTTAATTGAGTGCCTCTATAGTTAAAGTGTTTAGTTGTAAATTTTATTTCCTTGTATATTTTGGTTTAATCTACATAATTTATCAAAGTATTATGAAGCGTTTACTTCAAGAGAAAGTGTTTGAAAAATTATCATCATCCAAAGAAAGAGAATTATTTCTTAAAACAGTTGATCGTAATAATTATAATAATAATATTAGTAATAATAGTGATATTAGTATTAGAATTAAAAATGAATGCTCGCCAAAATAGTTCATATAATCAAAAAGCATTACAACAAATTAGAAATTCTCTAATACCATTTGCAACTGAATCCGTCTCCTCAACTTCATCAAATAGTACACTTTATAATAATTATACACCATTAGGTTCTGTTACATCAACAAGCTCAAATTATTCATCTAATAATAACAATAGTACTAGTAATAATAATAATAATAATAATCAAATCAATAATACCAATACCAATAATACTGGTGGTAGTAGTAGCAGCAATACAAATACTACAATTACTAGTAATGGAACTAGTAACAACAACAATAATGAATATAGACGACCGCCACCCTCATTATCACCATCTTCAAGACAGTCTCCAAGAGGAATTGAATATCGGGCTAAACAATATCCATTTGTTCCTCATCAAATTCCACCAAGCGTCCAAAATTTACTAAGACGAATTGATTCACCTTCATTACCTTCATCATCATCATCATCAAATTCACCAACGTCACAGATAAATAATAATAATCATAATAATCATAACAATAATAATGGTACTAGTAGCAATGTTGTAATTAATGGTAATAATGGTCTATCAACTACTAATACTTCTTTGAATTGCAATGGCATTAGTAGCAACAGTAATAGTAGTAGTAGTAATGCAAAATTACCCTTGGTTATTAAATCAACTATTGTGACAAAACCAGTTCTTCAAACAGCTATACCATATTCAATACCACCACCACTTCCACCTAAACCGAAGATTAATAAAATAGAATCTCCAGTTAATCCAACAAGTATTAATAATCATAGTAATCATAATGAAAATTTGCCAAATCCACATCCAAATGTTTTACCAATTCCTTTAAAAAATAAAACCCCACCACATCAACAGTCGCAACATAACCAAATATTGTATAATCCTTCCTCATCCTCTAATAACAATAATAATAGTAATAATAACAACAACAACAACAACAATAATAGCACTTCGCCTCATACAGTTGGAATTACACAAATTTCCCCTTCTCAACATCATCACCAACAACAACAACATCAACAAATATATCAAACACCTTCTCCACAACCTCAAGTACCACAACAAAATCATCATCATAATAATAATAATCATAATCATCATCAACAACAACAACAACAGTATCATTATCAGAAACAACAAGCAATTTCACCTTCTTTTCAATCAAGTCATAATAATAATCGTGCACCAAAATTATCACCATCTCCTCAACCTCAACCACAACAACCGTCAGCACAACAACAGCAAAAACAACACCATCAACAACAACAAGAGCATACTACGAGTAATAATAGTACTAACAATAATGTACAGTCAAGACCAGATTTAACTGTAAGATCATCACCGGTAACTTTAGTTAGCAATTTAGTCCAACAGCATCAGCAACAACAGCAACAGCAACAACAGCAACAACAACAACAACAACAACAGCATCAACAACAAAGAACTATTGTATCACCTCCTAAACCAAGTCCAGATAAATCAGAGAGCTCTGAAGATAGTTGTAGTAGTACTAGTAGTACTAGTAATAATGATAATAATACTAATAAAGATCAGCAAAATTCCAATTCCATAAAATCTCCAGCATTACAGATCAAGCATGAGTCAACGAGTCCAATTCCAGAACGTAAGAAACTGAGTAAAGAGAAAGAAGTAGAGAGATCTGAGTCAAAAGTCAGAGTTTATTCTCCTCAAGCTTTCAAATTTTTCATTGAACAACATGTTGAGAATGTTATAAAATCTCATCATGAACGAGTCCATCGAAGACTTCAACTAGAAAAAGAAATGGCCAAATTAGGATTGAGTGACGCTGGTTAGTAAAATATTATTACAATTTATAATATTATACATTATACAAATGTCTCATATGTATTTAATTTATTATACAGTACAGTATAATATCTAACGAATATTTATTTAATTATTTGTATAGCTCAAGCACAAATGCGGAAAATGCTAAGTCAAAAGGAATCAAATTATATAAGATTAAATAGAGCAAAAATGGACAAGTCAATGTTCAAGCAAATACGAACTATTGGAGTTGGAGCTTTTGGTGAAGTAGCTCTTGTTCGAAAGAGGGGCACTCAACATTTATTTGCAATGAAAACTTTGAGAAAATCCGATGTTCTCAGGAGAAATCAAGTAGCACATGTCAAGGCTGAAAGAGATATTCTAGCTGAAGCAGATAATGAATGGGTTGTCAAACTCTATTATTCGTTTCAGGTAAAACATGATAAATAATAATATTATTGTCTTATTTTTTCATCTTCAAGCTCATTTTAAATGTGCATTTTTAAAAATATATAACAAAATATAATACATAATATTGGAATGTAACGTTTAAAAATTTAATCATATATATTACGTAGGACTCGGATCAATTGTATTTTGTAATGGATTATATACCTGGAGGAGATTTGATGAGTCTGTTGATCAAAAAGGAAATTTTTGATGAACCACTCGCACAGTTTTACATTGCAGGTTAATATTTTTTATTTCCCTTTAATTATGCCCTATATATATTTATGTAACGTTCGTATCAAAACTACCATGTATGAAAGTAAAACCATAACATATTATAACATGTAATATTAAACAGATTTTATTAAGTTTTCAAATAACTCAAATTCTAAAAATGTACCTACAAAAAATGTTTTATTATTTTGTACTTTTGTTTTACAGAATTGACATGTGCAATTGAGTCAGTCCATAAAATGGGTTTCATTCATAGAGATATTAAACCAGGTATGGTATTTTTTATAAAAATTTGAAAAGTTATTACTATATTATATGTATTATACTTGGGTTTCATTTGCTATTCAACATATTATATGCATTTGAAATGCATGTAAAATGTTACTATTTGGTGGTTTAAATTTTTTTTGTTTTATCTTTCTTGTTTTTGTTTAAAAAAAAAAACAAACCAATTTCAGATAACATTTTAATTGATCGTGATGGACACATAAAATTGACGGATTTCGGTCTGTGCACAGGATTTCGATGGACTCATAATTCAAAATATTATCAAGATTCAAATAATTGTAATTGTGAAAGAAATTGTCAGTGGCAAGTTTGTTTAGGAGATAACAATATGAATACGGTTCCAAGTAAACCATTGGAAAGGAGAAGGAAAAAAGATCATATTCGTTGTCTAGCTCATTCTCTAGTGGGAACACCTAATTATATTGCACCAGAAGTTTTAATGCGGACAGGTTACACTAGCACGTGTGATTGGTGGAGCGTTGGTGTGATTTTGTATGAGATGCTGATTGGCCAGCCTCCCTTTCATGCTGCTACTCCACATGAAACTCAATATAAAATATTAAATTGGTCAACTAATCTAAGAATACCTCATCATGCACAGTTATCAAATGAAGCTCAAGATCTAATTCTCAAGCTCTGTACTGATCATTCAATGAGACTAGGAAAACATGGTCCTGGTCAAATAAAAGTAATGATCACTTTTAATATACCTACACACTAAAATACATAAAAGAAAATCTTTTGACTATAATTTAATAATTTTGGTTCATGTGTTTTTAAAAATTACAGTCGCATCCGTTTTTTAATTCCATTGACTTTGAATCTGGTCTAAGACTAAAAACAGCACCTTACATCCCAGAAATACGACATCCTACTGATACCTCAAATTTTGACCCCTGTGATAGTGAGCGTCCTGAAGACATTGACGGTCCATTTACTTCAAATCAATTTCATGGTTTCTATGAATTTACTTTTAGAAGATTCTTTGATGATGCTTACCATGGACCCAATGCTGATGCTGGTCCAGTTTATGTGTAAACAATAAAAACAAAAACTGGAACCCCCTCTCCACCACCAAATCAACCAATAAATAACCTTCTATGAAAATATTTTCTTTTTGAAACAAAACAAACAGAATATAACATATGTATTTTTTGCAATGTACTTTGAACGAATCTCTACCAAAAAAACAAAAACAAAAAAAAACGGTGTTAGCTAACTTGTGTGTATTCTAGTTAATTTAAAGGTATATTTTAGATGGAAAATTTTTATTGAATTTAAATCCAATATTGTACTAATTTGAAGGACAGAGTTTTTAAAAAATGTATATAATATGCATACATACATATTATACCTTGTGACTTTTAACCGATAAATGTGTTCAATTTTGTATAAATTATTTAGGTAAACCCGTTGGATTTTTAGGCCTTGGAAATATGGGAAGTGGTAAGTTCATTGTTTTCTTTCTCTCTACCATAAATCATTAAACCCTTATTTATTAGGTATTGAAAATGTATTATGTTAAATGATTTTTGATTTTGATTGGTGTCAAAAATAACTTTAGGAATGGCAGCCAACTTGATAAAGAAAGGACACTCACTTATTGTCTATGATGTACAATCGGCAGCTACAGCTCCATTGGAGAAACTAGGAGCAAAAGTTGCTTCAAGTCCTGCTGAATTAGCTTCTCAAGTCGATCGAATTGTAACAATGCTTCCTGCATGTCAACATGTCAAGTCTTGCTATACCGGCTCAGAGGGAATTTTAGAGTAAGTTTATGTTTTGCAAGTCATGAATTACATCTAATATACTACGCTAGAAAAGAAAATTTGACATTTAAATCAATAATTTTATTATAATTGGTTTGTGAAGTCAAGTAAAAAAAACGGACATAAAAATTTATTGTCTTATTTATTTTTTTAGAGGTGTGAAACCCGGTACTTTATTAATTGATAGTAGTACAGTGGATCCCGAGACATCAAAACATATTTCTCTCGCCAGTGTAGCTAAACAAGCTACATATATAGATGCACCCGTGTCTGGAGGTAAGGATATTATTTTATTGATATTCTATGGGTATTATGATGTATCATGAATTTTGTGTATGTGTAGTGCAAGTGGAGTGATTACATGAATTACATGCATTTTTGATTGATTAAATTTTGTTTTTGTAAAAATTAATTAAAATTAGGAGTTGGTGCAGCCAAAGCAGGTACACTAACATTTATGGTTGGAGGTAGAGCTAATGCTTACCAAGAAGCTGAACCATTGCTTCTAGATATGGGAGCAAAATCCGTCCACTGTGGGAACGATGTTGGCTCTGGAATTGGTAAGTTACTGAGTTTTATGTATACAAACCTCAAAATTGTATAGTAATATTTTAGTCATATTTATGGGTAATGGAAACATAAAAAATATTGTATTTTTGATTTCATTCTCTCTTTTTCTTTTTTTTTTTGCCTTTTAATAATGAATCCAGCTGCTAAAATTTGTAACAACATGTTACTTGCAATTTGTATGATTGGAACAGCGGAATCCATGAATTTGGGAATTAAAATGGGATTAGATCCAAAATTGTTGGCTAGAGTTATAAATTCAAGTTCAGGCAGAAGTTGGTCATCTGAAATATACAATCCAGTTCCAGGTGTTCTCGAAAATGTTCCATCTAATAATAATTATCAAGGAGGCTTTGGGACCAGTCTTATGACAAAAGACTTGGGATTAGCACAAAATGCAAGTGCTTCAGTTTCTGCTGCCACACCTCTTGGATCTTTGTCATATCAAATATACCGTTTATTATGCTCAAAAGGATTTGCACAGAAGGACTTCTCATCAATTTACCAGTTTTTAGAAGAGACGGCTGACTACCATGATAACAGAAATTAAGTTCCGGTTCGCCATTAAAAAAAATGTATGTCCAAAAAATTTACAACACACATTGCAAAACTACATCCATTCAATTCCATATAATATATATATTATGACAATCTTTGCTAGAGGTATTTAATTAGTTACATGTGTATAAAAAAGGGTATTGTTTTCTCTGCTTATATTATAATAATAATATAAAATTCATACAATCATTCAATGATTTTTTTTCTGGTCAATGCGACAAAAATATACTGTGAGGTACAATCAATTGAAGTATATAGATTAAACATAATGGGACCACATATAGTGGAGAAAGTACACGAATTACAGAGGGAAGAAAAAAATTGAGGTTAACTTTTAAAGACCAATATATATAATAATATATTATTATATTTAATTAAATCTTTCTAACGTTTCTACTTCTTATAACATTATGCTATTATTATTAGGACAATAAGCAAAATATGGTGTATAAATCCTTAAAACTAAGTGTGTTTTTTATGCAGCAGCACACACGAATTTTTAAAAAGGGTATGATATTTTCTATTATGAAGACAATAAAATGTTGGTATTCTAAAATAATAATAATGTATTATAATATTATAGGTATTCTTATATTCAAAAAAGGGTAATTATTTGTTATTACTAATTCTTCTAAAAAAATATTTTCATATTATGCTCTAGAACTTAAAACAATGTAACTTAATAATGATACATAATAATTACACGAGTATCAGAATTTTATACTTATGTATACATACATAATGTATTTATGTATTGCTTAACGTAACTAAAACCTTCAAAGAATTATAATAATGTGTCATAATTTCAGTGAATTATGAAAGAATCAGTATGAATGAGACACAATCTTTATGTTTTTCGATATCAAATGTAATAGTTATCTAATGGTTTGACTTTACAAATCATTAACATTTCAGTAATATTCACAAAATATTGCACATTATTATTATTATGATTCATAGTACATAATAATATCTAAATATATCCAACCTGATCTTTCTAAGTATAAGTTTTTTATGTACTATGTTTTTCTGATAACCCTCTGTCTCTCTCTCTCTCTTTGTCACTCCTGTCTCTCAAATTCTTAGTATTGATTATTGTAATGAAAAAATGTGGTAAAAGTTACGATTTAATTCTATAAGCTCACTTAAAACCCTCGTGTGTTCAACACATAATTTTATGTTACGTAGCTAAGATTGTTTTAAATCGACAATGGAATTTTATTTTGTGTTTTTGATCAAAGGTATTTTATGCGTTATATGTAGTTCATTAGGATGCAACTAGCACTAGGCTTTGAAATTAGGATTCGTCATATATATGTAACTCAAATATCACATAAAATATTGTTTAACAAATCGATTATTATTATTATTTATACGCGCAAACGAAATGTGTACATGAAATGTATTATTTAGTTAAATAATATTATGAAGATTAATATATAATTTATGTTAGGCATTAGGCATTTCTTAAGTCCTATAATAGATATCTATATTATGTATAATTGTGCGGGAAAATGTTTTATCAATCAATATTATATGTATTTAAGTTGCAAACATTTAGTTTATATATATGTATTAGTTTTACTAATGAATATTATGTACATTATATATTACATACACACACGTAATACGTATAGAATCTATAACATTATAATTGTACTTGAGTTTTTAGCGTACTTTATTATCATTAATTATTATTACATAAATCGCGGTATATGTGTTTGTACTTAAAAAAAAACACTGTCTTCCTGTAAACTGTTCAAAATTACGAGAAAAAAAGAAACACTGATTAGTACTTCGTAATATTTTGTATGAGACCTTTTATTTCTCATCTTAAATACAAAAACATCGAACACATAATATAATGCTATTATAGTATGTACATCTTAAGTAAGTATAATTTCAATGTATAAATGGCAAATATGGGAAAATGCATCAAAATTTTTTTTTATTCCGCTAAACTAATATTTATGTCTGCACCATCCGAGTTTTCGAGTTTGCAAGTATTTAATTTTAGGCAATTGGTCATTGTCATAACCGTTGAAATTTCATCTAGAAACATTTTAGATAAAATACAATTTTCAAAATGAATATTCTTATAAGATTTTGGAACTTCTGAATTTCCTTCCTCTGTTGAATAATTTATATCCATTCCGGAGATGTGTAAATTAGAACATTTTGGTAATTCATTGAAATTTATTTTATCAAATTCTTGAGGAAGCAGACAAGTGAAATTTTGTACATGACCACATTTTGTAAAAAATGATTTTATAGACTCTTCGGTAATGTACGGAATGAATTTTGGGGCATCATAAAATTGTTTCTTTGGTAAACTAATGAACACAGTACTTGGTTCATCAGTATTTAATTTAATGGTCATTGACTCACATCTAATATCAAGTTTAGTTTGACTTTTCCAAAAATGTAAAAGGTCATTAGAATTTGTGGTTTCATTTCCGAGAATTGAGAAAAACAAAATTGTATTCCATGCATAAGCATTAGAATTTTCATGGTCATTGTGAAACTGGAAAGATTTTAGACGAGGGAACTGAATAGAATTTGTTATTTCTGAGTTGAACTGACTTTGATTTCCAGTTGATGATGACACAGTGTCACAAGTTAGTAAGTCAACATTTTTTAAATCAAGATTTTCTAGGGAGACACAAGGTTTCAAAGCTTCTTTGAGGACGAGAAGATTCACCTGCAAGTTATTCAATGTCAAGTTTGTTATTTTGTGAGCAATGCTCTTTGAGATTCGTAGAGATTCCGGGTTTTCGTAGAGTTTATTTTTCCCATTGACTTGATAGTTTATAGTACATGGACTTTTTAAAGTTTCAGGCTGATTTTTTTCAGGTGGCACTGTTAGGCTAAATACAAAAAACATTATGTCGAAATTAAAATATAGGAACATTTAAATGAATATCAGTATATTATAGATTATAGAACATGCGTAACTCATAAAATAGTACATGGAATAAAAATTAATGTGTTATGATTAAAATCTGTAAAACATAAAACGATACCCTGCCATCGTCTTCTTTGTTATTTTCTCTTCATTTCCAGTCTCATCCTCTTCTTTAGATTCCTTTCGAATAATTCGATCTGCAATCTCTATATTTCCAGTAGCTCTCAATGCCTTCAGCAATGTAGTCGCCAGCTCCATGTTATCATGTTCTCGAATGAACTTTCCATACAAAGAAAAGCACTTGAGTTTCTCATCTTGCAACCAGTTCTAAAAAAAAGGTAAAGAAAAAAAAGAACTGTTATGTAGTTTTAAATAATTTATTTTGTATAATATATATATATACATAAGTACGTGACGTCTTATTTAATGTTTAGTACGTATAAATTGTGAATGCTGGATTTTGCTGTTGTTATTTTCAGTGAAAATAAAAGAGATAATATCTTACCAAATTATGTCGTTCTTCAAAGGTTAAGAGCCCTTGAAGCCTGTTGATTAAATTTGGAACGTCTTTAGTATTTTCAGTCATGTCCCAGATATTCTCGACAATTTTTCTTGTGTCGATAATTTCCGGACGAGCTTCTTGTCCTTTCCCACACATGTTGAATGTTGATATTTGAATTTTTTACTTCATACAAGTTGTCGTGTACTTTTTGCTTTGTTTGTAAAGTGTACTGTGTAAGCTTGTCCAGGTGAACGCAAACGACGACGTTTGTCCGTAAATATGGAACTTTTTATGTCATCAAAACACACTCAGTAACTTCACGGTCTAACTAGTAGCTTGTAACTTGTCTGTATACACAATACATTTATGTAGATATGTATTATGTATGCTCTTTTGAGCTGTTGCGCATACGATTAAGTTGTCTTCAGTACTTGTGTATTTAGTATTTATTATGTACTCTGTGTACTTGTGTATATTTTATGCTGTCTTGTGAAGATTTCACCAACAAGTTACAACGTGTAACAAGCACCCATATATCTATAGTATAATACCTGAAATAATTTCAATTCAGCATGTACATGGATAAATATATATATTGTATTATATTATGTACAATGTACACACATGACTGAATTATCAATTCTCGAGCAAAACAATTCATTTATTGACTTGTTTTTGGTCACTGTACTTTATTTAGGTACTTCAACTTGTACACTGTGTACTCTGCACTCTGTACACTGCCAACAGTCAATAGTAATCGATTCTCATCACTAAACTGAATTGAGCAGAAATGAAATCGATCGGTAATTTCGGTGAATGTAAAGTAGGATTGTATACAAATTCAATTAACTTCCAGAGGGGTGTATCAAAATATGTGTAGAAAAGTACACTAGACAATGGCAGTATATTTTTATCTGCACAGACGATAAAATATTAGCCAAAAATAATGTATAGCTAGTTCACTATTCATTGAAGTAGTAAAATAAAAAATACAGTAAAAATGAGTGAAAACTTGAGCTAAAATATAGTTTGTAACTTTTAATTTGTTGTAGAAAGTAGACAGCCTGCCTTTACAAGTACAATGTACAATTTACAGTGACTGGTAGTCAGAAAATTGTATTGAAAAACTATAAACTGAAGAGGAAAATGAGAAAACTGGGCAAATATTTACGGGGTTTAACAGATAAAACTCATCACATGAGAGTATTATCCTTGTAAGTATGCTATAGCTAGTGTACAGAAAATAAGTCAACAAAACAGGGAGAAAAATACATATGTGGTGTGTATTTGTATTTTGTATCTACGAAAGAATCCCAGATGATATAGGAAATTAACACAACACATGTATAATGTATATGTATTAGTAAATGTGAAGTGGATTTGATATTTGCGTTGTAGCAATAATACAGTCGAATAACTGCACAGGACATCAGCATAGTAAGTAGTAAGTAGAGGATTGTTGAGTTTTGGAGGTGTGTATGTTGGACATGTTCTTTTCTACCACTCACAGTCCAAGAAAATTTCCCTTAAGGCTGTGTTAGAAGATTCAACGATGTTCAAGTTCATTTTTTATTCATTATGTCATTATTATTATGCATGTATCCATGTGGAATGTAGATACTTACCTATATGCTTTGCATTTCGTATGTAACATATTATAGCAGCTAACATTTATAATGTGCATACAATATTGCTCCTAAGGAAAACAACACATCTAATATCTACTAGTTACACATTCCCTTTACAGAGAGTTAAAAACTTGTAGGTTGACATTATTATTAATCAACAATCCGTTTTGCATCTTATAAACTAGAAACTTACAATTCGAGCCTTGAATTGTAGGAATTGAATTGAAAGGCAACTAAAGGACGAAAGTCCAACGTGTATTTTGTAATGTGTACTGTCTATCGTCTGGAGTCTGGGGTCTGGAGTATAGGCTGTAAAAAATCAAGTTTAGCATTTTTTATAGAAGCTTAGAATTTTTCACTATGTATCTATGTACGTAGAGATAATCTTGCTCTCAAGTTTTTTCTCATGACTGTATTACAAATCCACATAGGTACTCACGTACTCACATACTCAAAGATACATGTCTAAATGTTTCCATCTGCTATAATATTATTGTTCTATTAAAAACTATGGACAATAATGCAAAATCAGACATGGGAGCATCAGTATAATATTATAACTTATATCAGTAGTCCAGAAAGCTGTTTACTGTTTATGTAAGCAAAATGGATAATGTTGTTGTTCCACAACAAGTAAGTCTGTACATGTGCAAATACTTAATAAATAATAAATGGTTGTTGGCAATTGGAAACTAGCAACAAATGACAACACTTTAGCGTTAGCAACCCCCACTTTTAACTCAATCCTGATTGGCTCATTATTCATTATCAATTATCACCAATTATGATTAGAATTTAGAATATTAGAAATGTCTACTTGTATACAATTAGAATTTAAAAATAAACAACAACTCGATACTCGATCAAAACGGATAACTGATATGAACATTTTGACAGGCACTTGTATCGCGTTACTATCTTTGTGTTGTAAAGCAGTCTGATCAGTAAACAAAAGTACAAAGTACGTAATAAATAAATTTAGAACTGAACGGAAAATTCAATGACATTTGAGGTTTGAAGTATACATAGTACATAGTATACATATATTGTATAATATTTAGTATTTACGTAGACCCAATTCTTTCATCCTTTGGTCCTTTTGCACGACGAATTTGACAGATTCACCAAGCAGACAGAAATTACAACACAAAATGTGGTTCAAGAAGGAAATTGTAATTCTGAGAAAATAGAAAATCTGATTGGAAGAAATATGTAGAACTGTTAGAATACATAGTTTCCCATCCTTCATGTAAGCATTTGGTATTCGAATAATGACCTAGAGTAAACATGAAACAGTTATTTATATAGAGAAGATTATTGTGAGCTATGTATGTATTATGTATGCAAAATAATTCGACAATAGTATCAGCATTGCGATTAATCGCCCTCCGTTCCCGTTGTAAATTTTTTTATTCAGACAGACTTGTATAACATTACATTCACAAGTTTTACATTTCACAAACAATGAGTTCACAGTAGAATATTCTATGGACACTTTTCTACCTAAGTATAAACATCTTATTTATTATTTTCCTTATTTTTTTCCATGTACAGTGTAAATGTACGTTGTACATGTTAGATTTAAAGTTTCAATATTTCAATGAGAAATATTTTCATTTTTCATTAGCTTATCTGTACGTCTCAGTTTTCCCTTTTCACTGCGTTTCATTTCAGTACAAAATTCATTAAATTACAATAAACACGATTAACTAATACTTAATACTCCTTCAATAAATACCATAATATATTATATACAAGTACAAAGAACGTGACTCTTAACGAAGAGGCTTGACAATAATTACATGTACTGCTAATTGTGTGTTTGTCAGCCGACCACTATTATGTATTATGTTCGCATATATGTATAAAAATCTCGAATATACGAATGCATAATATATTTATGATACAGGTCAATGATTGTAGTTTAAATAGAAATATATTATGGTGTATGTACAATGTACAATTTACAGGTTACAAGTATGTTTCAGCATGAAAAAATCTTGGAAAAATTAAAATACAAGCGCCCGTTACTTGCTGTAAGTTTATCCTAGTTTTAAAATATTTTGCATGCAGTTTATAAAACATGCATCCAATGACTTGCTGCTCAAATTCATATTGAATTCACACATGTATATGTACATACAAAAAGCAATATTTCATGGGTTTTGGTGTACCTATCCAAAAGGAAAACAAAGTGAACACAATGTTGTGTGTAATGTGTAAAATGTAAAAGTACAAAAAGCTATAATGTCGTTGATCGTAAATCATAAATTATTAACTAAATTACTGGGTTATTTTTCGAAAGATATTATAATAAAACATAATATTTTAGGTATTGCGACTTTGCATTGTCTGAAATTTTCACGTTTCGCATTTTTTTGTCACAACTTAAATTCAATAAAACGCATTTAAGACTTTGTGGCTCACTACATAATGTATAATGTGAGATGATTGCGATAAGAATCAGGTACCAAAAGTCAAAAGTACACTCATAAAAACTAAAAGTATTGCGAAATATTTCAATTTTCAATAATAGATCGTTTGCATAAAAGGCATAAAAACATAAACAATGAATACTAAATAGTAGCACAACCAGCTAAGATTAAAAAACGTTTGAAAGGTGTTATTCCTCAAAGTAACTATCATGAGAATAACGCATTATCCAAAATCCATATTTTATAGTACTACATATTAAGTTCTTAGTCACACTCTCCTCAAAACGAAAACGAAAACAAAGTTGATAACAGACAAAATTAAAGTTACTGTTAATAAAAAATAAAAAATACTAATGACTACCAACTATTTACACACTATGACTTACGATAAAAAATCAAGCTATAAAAAACAATGTAATACATAACGAAATGGTTTGTGAATTTCAGTCAGTTAATGTAGAATATAGAATGTTACAAGTTATAAATAAAAGGAACAGCAGATCTTGATATTTGAATGAAAAATACATATTAAAGGTTCTACTTGGTACTTAAATCAACGTCCATTTGGTTCTTGTACCAAATGATCCAAGTCAGACGTGACAAAAAAGACGGGGCTGGATGACGTAACTTGGTAATCACTGACTGCAGCAAGCTCTGAAGTATTATTGCTCTCGATAGCTCCGTTTCCATTAGCCATTGAAGAGGGTAGTTCATTCTTCTTCTGTTGCTTCGGAAGTAAGTATACCAATGATAATGCGATGATGACATGCCAAGCGCTGTGAGTGTACTGTAAAAAGTATTGCACACATAATATGGTTAAATAGTGTAATTTACCTAAATAAGTTTAAAAAACTGGACATCAATTATACGTGTACAATGCATGTAAAATATTAATTATTTACCCGATAATTGTCCTCTGTTTCAACAAAGGCAAATAGAATTAGACCAGCTCCTCCTAAAAATATTTGAGGGATAGAGAGTTACATAAATATAGATATTACAAATACACATTGTTATATCCACTTTATAATTTTTGTATAAATTCAAATAATCCATAATCCATAATGTATCAATACCTAGAAGAACTCCTGGCGTAAACAAGAGTACAGATGATAAACTCGGTTTAATTAGACTCCTTGCTTGTATACTTCTATAAGTCCAGACGCTAACGGGTATGCCGATTCCGAGACAAAATGGAACAATAAAGACGAGTAACCCTGTACGATTATATTCTACTCCTATTGCAATAACCACAGCTCCGAGGACATACAAAGCCGAGTCATATTTTGGTGGACTCTTTGCAAGTGCAATTAGTGTTACCCAAAACGCAAGAATAGAACAAAAAAAGTCGCAAAATTGCAGTACCTAAAATGTGGAAAAAGGAGATATTATTACATTTCACTCCAAGTAGTTGAGCTTCCATTGTTTTTCTCATTTTTCAAAGTTGAACATTACAAATTGAATACACGCCGGACTTCATTACTGTGTAAATTGAATACACACCGGACTTTATTACAGTGTAAATTTTAAATCACGTAAAACCTTAAGAAATCAGTAGTTAGAGGGGATAGATGACAAAAAGTGCTTACTTGATATCTAGTAAGACAATATCCATAAATATCTTGATCGCAGGCGTGATATAGCGTTGATGACACCATAGTTGCAAAATAAACTAAAACCTGGGTAAACATCCGCCTCCTCACAGCTAAAATGATGGCTGGTATAAAAAATATATTTGACAGTGTGAGCAGAAGTGTGGTTGTAACGAGTACCGTAAAGGAAGTAGCATGAGAATCATCACTGCATGCCCATCCTCGATAGCCACCTATACAGTGACATGACGTGTAGAAGAATTGTCCCTTGTGAACTTCTTGACATAGGCCATATTGACCACATGGATAAATAGTTTGACCACTCGGCTTTGTTAGTACACACGGTTGAGTTCTCACATCTAAGGATATCAATGTTTCTTTCACAACACATGGAACTCGTTTTCTACACAATACACAATACACAAGGAAAAAATTATATGACTATAGTTTTTAATTTTTTTCATGATTCATCATTCATAATAATTGAAAACTGAAATTATATCATAAGAATCCATGAGTAAAAGAACCAACTCAAAAGCTCAAAATTTTAAAAACTTACCCTTGATAATAGCAGATTGTTGTGAATGAAATGTACCAAATATCCGGTTCTGGATATGGAATTAGGATGTAATCGTCAACTGTACTTAGATTAGTACTTGAGATGTGCAATGTTAAATCTTCTGGACAACAATCTGATATGTTTTCTGAAGCGCAACATAAGGGCTCCGGTGGACTTGATTTCCTTATACAACCCATCACTTGAATAATTTGAGTTGTTGCATTCTGATTCGGAAAATACAAAACACATGAAAGAAAAAATTTAAAATTCAAGTAAAACACCAAGCAACAGGTATAACGTATAATAGAGATGCATAAATATTTTGGAAAATTTACCAGTAAAAGCTCATCCATATGAACTGAGATAGACAAAGTACCTCCAATGTCTACAAATGGCAAGATTTCAAATGATGCTCCGACAGGCATTGCTTCTGTCAAAGCAACCCAAGTAGTAAACCATTCTTTCCCCTAAATAAATAAATAACAAGAGGAAGCAGACACCTTATAGTTATTTACAAGTTTCTTTAAACTTTGAGCAATATGACACACAAGACACACATGACAAACGCGGAAGAGTTGAAAAATGTATCAATATTCCGATAATTTAGTTAATTTACCTCCAGTAGGAATGTATCCGAAAAGTCTTGAGCATGTTTAATTCGAGTTAATCGAAAAATTGGTACACATTGACAACCTGGTTTTAATAAATCCCTTGGTTTTGTCCCATTCGTAAAGTTCATTCGAATGGCTTGTTCTTTCATATTAGTTGTAAGACTCACACCCGAAAAATGTTGTAAGAAGCTCTTCCCGAGAATTTGCAGTTGGCATTCTATGAAAATCATAAAACATAAAGAAATCCGGTTTTATTCCATGTTAAATTTTTAAGATTTTGTTCCCTCCAGAACTTTCTCCAGTTCCGTTAGCAGTTGACTTTGTAATTCATACTGGCTTTTGGCTTTTGGATTTTTGATAGTAAATAATAATTATGTTTACGATTATTTACTCGTAGTTAAATTTCGTAAGCATGAATTTTCACTCACCTCTTGTGGTTATACTGATATTGTATGAGATTTTCTTAGTTGTAACAATAAGAAGATAATAATATGAATCAGGTTCTGGTAGACTCTCCACATGACTAAAGTATGAATCATTCCGTTCAAGAAGATTACCGGGTAGTGCATTGGAGGGATTGTACGTCGGTAGTGCACGACCTCGGAGAAACACATGTTTAATACATACATCTTCATCTTCTGCTATAGTTGGATCTTTTTCCTTACGAGTTTCATTCGATTTTGACCCTTTCCAATGATTATCATTGCTATTGCTAAATTGGTTTTCTCGTAGATGAGAAAGAGATTGACATCCATCAATTTTCAAAGTAAATTCCCAAGTGCCGGAAGTAATGTAAAACTTTAAGTAGGTGAAGCGATCTTCATTGCTCAGACTCGTTGTAGTTTCTAAAGGAACTGTCTCAACATTCGGAACTTGAGTCCACAAAGCGATACTTCCTAAACTATATTGACATTTATGACCGATTCCCTCCTGTTGAACATTTTGATCCCAATCCTAAACATTTCAGACAAGGATAAATGTTATAGTTTACAGTTTCCGCATAACAACTATTTTTGCTCATTGACAAATTCAAGTATAGTTACACATGTACAATGTACACAGGTATATCAGAGTTTAGATGCATTTACCGGTAAATAAGCACTTGCAAACCAATTTCCGGGTAGAGGATCATAAACGGGAAACCTAGTGGTATCTTGGGGTTGGTATGTAGCATGAAGAACTATGCTAAACATTGAAGTTCGCTCAACAAACATGTGGGGAGGAAATGTGGAATTGTCTCCATACGCTGAAAATACTGGATAACTTCCATGTTGTAAATAACTGAAAAATAAAGAACAAACCAATCAGCCAACATTAAGTTGAATTCTACACAAAAAACACAACCTAATCTTTCATTTCTAAATTCTAAACGTTTACATTTTACATTCGTCTAAAATCTACACTATGCATTCTACATTCTATACTATTTGTATGCTTACATGTAAACATCTCGAGCTGCACATCCAGGATTGTCCATAAATGCAGCAAACTCAAATGTGGCTCTAGTAACTTCTACACATGAGCAAAATCATATAAAAAATTTAGCATGACATTGTGTGTATTAAAATTTGAAATTACTGATTATACTGCATACATTTTCTTTATAATAATTCTACTTAGTTTTAGAATTGTAACCACAGTTAGCGATACTAACCTGTAGGAACGTAGTAATGGAATAGCGTAACATCTAAAAAGAAGAGTAAAAGAGGTGCATATTTTAGCAAACTTTTCAAATGTCCATGAGCATCATAAATCATGAAACCATGACTAAAAACATATTTATCACACACTTACATTCGTTTTATCTTAAAGAATTTTTACCGGCATAATTTCTGTACGGTCTCAACAGTCCCTCTTGACTAACTTGTGGTAATAGTCCAAATACATTACAAATGCAACCTGATGAAAAAACGAATAGTCAATGCCAATGTTCATTTGTAGCAAAAAACAATGCTTGTACCTTATAGTTAGTAATTAGGAATTTTGTGGTAAAAAAATTAGGAACTCACCAGCTACTGAAAACCACCAGAGGAACGAGCCGAATTTAAAAATCATTGGATTGGATTGCAGTATAAACAGGCCTATCTCACTGTTTGTTTGCTATTTGTATTTTGTATTGCATTTAAATATGCATCAAGATTGAGATTATTCTACCTAAACGTAACGTTAAGCTTAATCACTGTGTAGTTATAATACAGATTCACTGGAGTTTTTTTCTAAAAATCTATGTCTTACTTTCTTCGTCTTGATTCTTGACTCTTGATTATATAGTGATTTTATTAAAATGATACATTCTCAATAATCAATGTTTCATTATTTATCCCTATAATCACCAATAATATTTAGTCATCAGTCAATCGTGATTGTGAGAAATAATGTAGCTAATCTCAATTTTCCTTAGGCGCGTGATATCTCTGGTTAAATGTTTGTAAAAGTTACAATATAATCTCAATATTGGGTAAAGAGTAAAGAGTAGAGTATAGTAGAGTTTTGAATAGTCGCAATAATATTCTAGAATATAGTACGATAGTCAATTTGTGATATTTCGTGTATTTGTGTACAATAGATATTTAGAGTTTAGAGTATATATATACATGGAGAATTTTAAAGAATTTGAATATGTTGTGACTTGTGATTTTTGTGAGTGGACACAGTGTACTTTGATATTTTCTTTGTGATTTTTCAATGAAAATCAAAGAATTTAATGTCGTATGTCCTACGAGGTAACTGAGAGCTATTTATTAAAGTTTACGCATAATATAATATATTGTAGATAGATTGTAGGTAGATTATACTTTTGGTTTTTCTATCAAGTTGAAAATGAATAAATGACGTTGTATATTGTATTGTGTATTTTGTGTGTTGTGTACTCTATTCCCTATTTACTATATTATCTTTGAGGTACACCGGCTAGATGACTGTTGACTGTATTCTGTATTTAATATCCGCATTCATGATTTAACTCTCATAATTTCATGCGTCTGCATGTGCATGTTGAATGTGATTGTAGGAAAAGACTACATGTATAATGTGTACACTATACACATGTATTAAATGCTAATTAACGCTGGGATAATAGTTAGACTGTGAGACTGTAGAGTTAGTTATTCACTGCTGACTGATTAATACCAGATGACAGTCGACTGCATATTATATCTTACACACTTATAGTGTATACAGAACAACTAACTACTAACAACCTTCTACATGTGTTCTCTTCGTCTAATCATGTGCTCGAGTGTAAAGTGTATACATTTGTATTACACTGTGATTTCTGAATTTTAATATGTTCAGCTGTTGTCTCAACTCTTAACCACATAACATAGAATACGAGGTTAACACGTATCAAACATCATATCTGGATTCTGGACATTATGTCATATAAATATAAGTTTGATTTACCATTTGTAATTTGTACTAACTAAAAATAAATGACTCCCTTTTCACTATATTTACTATACAAAATACAGACATGTTTGTAGAAAACGAATTATAGAGTAACGAGTTAAGAGTAATTAATTGTAATTGCACAACCCTTTAAAAAATAACACAGAATTTTGTATACCGTTTGAAGTCTAGAGCCTAGAATCTTAGAATTTGATTGTAGTTACTTATTATTAATGATTCTTTGTTTCTATATTATACATAAATAATACACATAAGATGAGCGTAGTACTTAACAAACCTTTGAAAACTTTACAAACTTTAGTTATTTTATTTAGCTAATACCTTCCTTTAAAACGAGATTCTTGTGATGTTTTTTTGACTACGGTAGGTAGTAGATAAAGTAAATATTATTATTATTATTATTGTCAATTGTCCCGAAGGAAAGTGTCACATATTAAGAGTGAACCCCCCCTAAGTTTAGTTTTCCAAATGGCACAAAAGTCAAAGGAGTCAAGTGTGTGCAATCTAAGATATTTGAATGTCTAACGCCTACTAGGATTTCCTACACTATTGCCTATACACTATACACCGGTTGATTAGGAGATCTTAATACTGAATACAAAATATCTGCCTAAAACTAAAGATATCTAGTTAACTGGGAATTGTGAACTGGGAATCCTAAAATATTGCTAGGTTTGTTTACAGTTTACAGTGTCTACTGTATTGGAATTTGTCAGATTTGAAGGGAGCCGCCACTACAAAGAGTTCAAAGCTTTGTTCCTTATCACATGTATATGTACGATAATATTATGTCCAATGCATTTAGAGATGCCCGAAATCCAGGACATTTTTTCCAGGACTTTGACATGTTTTTTTACATTTGCACAATGTACAATGTACAGCTTGTACTTTCAACTTTCAACTACAATAAATAAAAAATGTTTGTTTATTTCTGACCTGAACTAAACTAAACTGCACTCAAAAAATGTATACTTGCACTTTTCACTTGTATATCAAATATCAAAATATTTTACTAGTCAACTTGACTAGCTTGCTCGTATCTCGTACCTCGTACCTCGTAGAATTAACTTGGCAGACGAAGGACTTGTTAGACTTTGAAACTTGTCCAGAAATTTACTGCAGTGCAATGAGACTACTGATTTGTTGGTCGAGAGTCGAGAGTCGAGAGTTGTGGATTGTAGATTGTAGATAGTGTATTTTAGAATGTAGGCAAGAATGTTTTCTCTCTGTTTTACAACTAAAATGTAGTAAATATTGTAGTACTTGTAGAGTACAGAGTAGAGGGTAGAGATAATTGAATTTTCAAATGACTGTGTTTATTAGTGAAAAGTGGATACTGATGTAATGTGTACTGATGTTCTCCAAAAGCTGTAAAATACAATCACAACACATGTTTTGTATTTTGTACCTATATTATGATATATATGTATATAAAAAATTAATGTGGTCCAATAGATTAATTTCATTTCACCGTGATGCGTATATCCGGTGAGCAGTGAGTAGTGAGATTATAAGGTGTATTTTGTATGTGTTAGAATATATAACTTATATCAGACAGTATTATTAACTCTGTCATCTAATTTATCGAAACCTTGATAATCAAAAAGTACATAGTTTGTATCTATTATCTATTATCTATGTTGTACCTACAATGCACAATATACATTGTACATGCAAATAATCTCCATGAGATATGAGATATGAGTAATACATGTAGCTGGATAATATATTATATAATGCTTTTTACGGTACAAATTTTAAATTTACCTTGAATAAAAATCTGCATTGTCCTCGTGTGTATTATGTACTCATCAGCATTATGTACGTATATTGTATATATATGCATTTGTAATTTCCAGAAGCGTCAACCGATCACTTTTCATAAACACTAAATACTAAATACACATTAAATTTCATAAATGTGTGAAGCTTTGTTGTACAACTGAAAGAGAGTTACACCATTGTAAAGTCATATGATGTATTTTTAACTATTAATAGATAGTTCAAAGTTTAGCTACAGGTTTTCATCATGATGTCAGATACTAGATTAAGAAGGTTGAATCGTCATCTAATTTGTACTTTATATAATGTATATGTGGGTGTTTGGTATTAGAGCTTTGAGCTTTCAATTTTTCTACTACAGTACGGTGTGGCGGTAATATCACAAGATAAGTTTTAAATTAGCACAAAATATTTACTAATGAACTGATTCATGTACCCACATCTCATATCTCATACACACATATGTGGCGTTATTTCCCATTTCCAGCGCCAGTGTACCTTTTCCTAGTATGTGTATGCATTGTGTATTATGTACTGTATATATGACTGGACTGGGATGAGTAAAGAGCAAAGGTAGGTAAAACGTAAATATAATAATAGTTGCACCATTTTCTATTTATCTTATCATCATGGTTTGATACTTGATAATGGGAAAAAGTTTAATATCCTCCTCCTTACTTACCTCTCACTTATTGTCAGCTGGTCGTCTGAAAAAAATAAATCACGCATCGTACTCATCGCACATTAGAAAACTTTATTTATTTTTCATCAAAATATACAATATACAATTATTAACAATTAATACAACTAATTTGGTTGAATATTTAACTACTAAACACAATATATAAGAGGTGCTCTGTGATACTTGTTGATCAAATAGCTGTAAAGTTCAAGTTTTTCTGTGTTATTTGTCATTTAAGAGCAATACTTATATCATGCGTATTTTATGATTGTGTTTTGTGTTGTCAAGTTTGAGAAAAAAATAAACAAGCCAAGCATCGAAAAGACTTATACAAACAATAAATAATAGAAAAAACGGATAAAAGCTTATGGCTCACAGGTACAAATTAACTTACTGGGATTTGAGGGCGGTTGGAGAACCCTTACGCCTACTTTTTCATTATGCAAATGTGGAATTCGAGGATCATCGTCTGGATCGTAGTGAATGGCCCGGAGCAAAAGACAAATATCCGTGGGGAGTGTTGCCCATGTTAGAAGTGGACGGAAGGAAATTAAGTCAGTCTTTTGCTATAGGAAGGTTTTTGGGTAAAGAGTTTAATTTGATGAGTCCTGATCCCTTTGAAAGTGCAAAATGTGATGAGTATGGAGACGTACTTAAAGACCTCATGAGTGGTATGAAAATTCAAAGTTTCTTGTATATTAGCTTGTAATATTACCAGCTATAAGTTATTAAAGCTACAGATATATTTATTATTTTCAAATTGGTTATTCATCATAAAGTGCTTGAATAATATAATATGGAATTTTGAAGTATGAATTTCCAAATGTAATAATAATAATTACTTTATTAAAACTCAAACAGAATGTCGAGGCTTGATAATAGAGCCGGATGAAGTGAAGAAGGCAGCGATGCGAGATCATTTTATAAGAGTTCAAGTGCCCAAATATATTGGAACGTTTGATGAGTGTTTAGCAGATAAAGGTGGCAAGTACCTTGTTGGAAATAGTTTAACGTGGGTCGACTTCTTTGCTGCGTACTACTTTGACTTTATTGAAAGCATAGTTGCACTCAATATTCTTGATGACTACCCAAATGCCAAATTTTACACCAAATCCATTCTCAACATACCACAAATTAAACACTGGATAGAAATCCGGCCTGTGACTCCAATATGATACTCTTTTTTCTAACGTTTTGTAAGTGCTCACAAAGTTTGTTTAAAAAAACCAAAATAAAAAACATGTTATGAAATCAAAAATAATTATTGCATAGTATATTTTGCTGCACTATTGACCATTCCTTTTACATTGCGCACATAGATAATGATGTCGTTTTCAAACCATTTGATAGTTGACTAAAACAATCCGCTTATAATTAATCGTGTCGGGCATGTGACGTCACTACTTTTCAAAGTTCATTGTTGATTTCATTTTGTTTATTGATTTTAATCCAGTATGGTTCCTCTATACTTTCACTCATTCTATTTTCTATATTTAGTACGTTTTGAGCGGCTATAACATCTTTGATCTTTTTTTAAATTTTATATTTTATCTACAAAATAACAGGAAGATAATAGAATCCAGCGTCCACAGTTTTCTGGGTAGAAGGTAGATGTGTATGTACTAATCGGGGAATAGTATACGGAAAACGGATTAAATATATCTATATGTGTACATTGTACAGTTATGCTCTGCTTTAAAAACTACAAACTACTTATGGAATTTCCCGTACACTGTCTACTGTCTATTGTCCAGCCTCCAGTCTCCAGTCAACATCAAATTCCTCATTGATTACATTTGAAGATCTCACTTTCCTCTCGACTTTGAACATACAAATTTCTTAGAAACATTTATTTGTCATCACATATTGCAGTTTGTACGATACCGAAGACCGAATACAAAACTAATCACTTGTAATCCGCTTTTTACTTTGTATTTCGTGGCCCAAAATAAGCAACAAGCTCTGGGTCGTTACATGTACCATGTTTTCTTGTTGTAAAAAATTGTAGCTGTGTAAAGTATCAGAATGTATGTATCAGAATTTCTTTTTAAAAGCTGAAGGTCCCCTGGATGGTTTCTAAGTTAGCATTCTAGTGGTCATATTCGTGTTCCC
>JAQGBH010001067.1:0-37244 GCA_034698265.1 Sminthurinus aureus | reverse complement strand
TTGAAAATGCACATTTCTTGTTTTTGAAAATTTTTAAACCTCCCCCACGCCCTTCCAGGTGAAAATTAATTTTTTTGCCGAAACACGGGTACGCTTATTTTTGATGGAGAATACATGTGTGAAATTTGGGCCGATTTAAAAATCATGACTGCGTCAATTTTACATTACAGATACCTTTACCCATATATAGTATATGCCATACATATACATACTTAAAAAATCAACACAAATGAATAAAAAGTAGAGTGGTTGTGTATTTTGTGCATGCACTTTTAAAACTTTAAATATAATATACATATTACGGAATTTACCAAACAAAAAAAGCAAAAGAAAAGAGTTAGAGGTAAGTACTGGTTGTGAATGGTGAATTGTGAGTACAGAGAGTACTGCTGCTCTTTTTCAATTCCTGTACTGTATTCTGTATTGTATCATAATAATATATTATTATCATTGTATATTGTATGCATTACTAGTAAATAAATAAATAGCTAGTGCAGTTTCTGCACACATCATTCAGGATTCAGAAGAAGAGAAAGAACAAGAACAAGAGGAGCTGTTATTACCACTCTATATAATATAATATAAATATAAATAGTTAGCTGTATCTGTCTCTTGTACAATAAGGAATGAAGAATCAAAAACTGTGAGTAAACTAAACGAAAGATTTTTTCTTCTTCTTAGATTCAAGATTCAGCGACCGAAACGCTCATGAATCCAGCCGAGGTGGACTTGTAATGTTTTATTCCTAATCCTTCATCCATCTACAGATGCACACACACATAGATTCAAGACTCGAGACCCAATATGAAAAAGAAATAGAAGTATTTAGAAGAATGAGCTGAGAAAAGAAGGGATTTCCTCATACCTCATACCAAACACACATAATACATAACATGTACAATAATATATGTACATCATGCATGCACATTGCACATACGAAAGTTAACGTTAATATTAACGTCTACACACAATACACACGACCGCTTCAACCCTCAACTTAAACTTTTGTCTAAACTTCAGCACATGGCAGTAGCAAAACAGTCAATTATTTCCACGAGAAATATCAAACAAGACTCATGAGAGATTCATCGAGATTCAACAGTCAATAGTCAACAAGCCTTCAAATTCAAAACATATCAAACATTAAAGTTACAAGTGCCGGCTATTTTTTCGAGTTCGTATAGAAATAATCAATATTTAGCATTACACAGTTTCTCATCCATTTACTTTTAATTCAATCGTCAATCCAATAATAACAAATAGCAATAAATTCATCTACCTGATTAAATTGTATTTCTGATTTCTGCTGAAAGAAGTAAAACGATTTATATCATTTTTATTACCTGTGTAAGGAAAGTTAGTCAATAAAACATCAGACATCAGACAGTTTTAACATTTAACAGATAATCTTGAATAAGAAAAAGAAGGCAGAAGGCAAAAGACAAAAGACCAAGAACTAGAAAAATTCACAAATTTATTTTTGTCTGTGGTTTTCTCTTGACTGACAGTTTTAACCACAGATAAAAAAAAACACACTCACATCTCACATCACACTGTCCAATTATCACTAGAATCTAGAATTCCAAATTCCAAATCTGAGAATATATCACTACTTTTCTGTTTCTGTATTAGCTTTATTGCCCATATCAGCAATCAGCAATAACAGATGTGAGTATAGATTATAGATGTAAAGTAAATTGTACTTTTACATAGATTACGGTAGATGATACCTTGAATTTACTTAGGAATCGAGAATCGAGAGTCGCGTACATGAGGGAAAATCGTTGACATATTTTATATTTTTGTACAAAACCATCACCACTAAAAAAATCATAAGCCGTTAACTGTCTCCTACACATTTATTTAAATTATTTATTATATTATAATATTATTATATCTTTTCGTCATCTCCGTAATCTGTTCGTTATCTGTCGTGTCTCGTGTCAATTCAAAATTGACAATTGACAATTCGTCATCGTCATATTCTAGGTTTTGAGTTTTGAGATTTGAGATATGGTGCTGGTCGGTATAGTGTTTTTTCACACTTGGACGCTGGCTTTCAAAACACTACATTGTTCTTGTGCTCAACCTAAAAATAAGTAGACAGAAGACAGACAAAGAATATTGACACTAAACACTAAACTGCCTAATAAAAAAAAAACTTTCATCATTCACCTGAATTCACCATCCACCATGTTTATTTTACCACTAACTGCTAAAACTGCGAACTGCTAACAAGTACAAAGAAAATAAAACGAATCTGTCAAAACATGAGCAAACAGTGTTTTCAGTTTTTTCAATGGCAAGCGACAATCGTGTGAGTTTTGATTTTGAGCTTTGAAGTGAAAACCAGCAGCTGATTTTGAACATTTCTCCAGCTTTCTCCAGATTTTCTCAATACCTATTTACTGTCTCTAGTAACTTTTTAAAAAGTTACTGACAAAAGTGTAAAATATTAACGAATACTTGAACAAAGTTTTATAAAAAGTAATCATCTTTCTAATTCAAAATTTAATCCAATAAATAATTACTTATTTATACATCAAACTGTGGATCAAATATCAAATAAAAACTGAGTGTTTTTACATGGTGAATGAAAAATGACAAGTGAGAAGTGACAAACTGGATGTTGAATGTTGAATGTCCAAAAATCCAAAATCAAAAGTGTGTATAATAACTTTTAGATCCATCATTAACCATTAACCACCATCGTTAGCTTTGAGTAGGTGAAAGATAATAACATAAAAGAGACAATTTTCTCACACACTTTGCCGGTCGAATCGTTCGTTTCGTTCTCTTAATTATGTATATAATAATGTGTGTACATTTAAATGTTGGATTGCTGATGGATGAAAGATGACTTTTTTCTTGGTTTACCTCAAATTTACCTTGAAGTTGAAGTGAATAGAGACTGAAATTTAACTATGACTTTTTTAACAATACTTTGGTGAAATTTTTTTTTGTGAAAAAACTCTATTGATTGCTATTGACTGTGAGTAATTACTGTGTTTTGTGCCGGACACTGTGACATAAATAATAAAAAACTTTGATGGATATTTTTAATGGGCGTCAATCAACTTCCTTGTAATAAATACTAAACACACAGAATTAAATTGATCAGCAATAATTTTGCTCAAAAAGGAAGAAAAGATCGAAGGACGCGTTACAAAACACAAAATACTTGTTTCATGCTGCTGTAAAGCTCCAGCAGTTATTTTTCTACAAGGTATGTTTTCTTTTTTTATATTATCATTTATCATACATGATAAAAATACTAATATTATTATTCTTGCATATTATAGTATAATAATATTTTCGTGGCAAACCTATTTTATAGCCATTTAAGTATTGATTACTGATTTTAAGTTTCAATCAAAATAGTCTTTTTTGATGGTTGATCTTTGAGTCAATGCCTTACGACAAAATATTTGTAAAGAAACATTAAGTTTGTGTTGTTTATTCTGCAATTATGATAAGGGTGATTTTCAACACACTTTTATGGTAGTGGAGATTATAGGTTTTAATTAGAGAGCTTTTCATAATTCATACATCTTTTTTGTATAAACATTGCCTCAAGTACGTGTTAAAAATATCAGTTTCTTTTGTTTTATATATATATATATATATAGTGACATAATTTGTACATATAAAAATATAAAAAACATTACTAGGCTAAAAACTGTTGAGATGTATAATTCTTACAACATCTTGAAAAAAAATTGATCAGTCCCGTTGCCCATAATATATTTACATATAAATCCCAATCTCAATCGTAAAAACTAAAGGGTGCAGTAAATCAACAGTATTTTTATATGACACTGAATTTGAATAGTTTAAGAGTTACTATAATATTATTATATTATAGTAGGAGCTCAGTACACTTGTGAAGAACCACTGAAGCGCCGAATAATCATCCCCCTATTTATTTCAAACCTATTGCATATTGAATGAATTATGAATCCTGTGGTATAAATCTGATACTGTTATGATTTTTTACACACACTATGAATTATGAATTATGCATATCTATAGAATCAAGATACTAGATTCTAATTCCATTTTTATACTAGTAGGTATTATATTAGACATTATAGTAGTGGTACTTGAATTTATTATTTACGTATTAGTGATCACTGAACTGTGCGATAATATTATAGAGTTTTAAAAAAATGGCCAATTTTTTAGACTACTTTAAATTCACCAAAACGTGTGTGTGTTTTGTGTACAGTGTACAGTAGTAGGCATATCATAAGAACGGAAGAGATCAAAGATAAAATTTTGTGTAGGTCAAATAATCTGTATATTTAAATTTCAAATAGTTATTATATCATACATCATGCATATTCCCAGTTCCAAAAGCTGTATATTAATTTTATGAACCGTTTCCTTATATCGTCAAGTGCCAAAAAAACTACAAACTACAAACTACGCACTTGTAGAAAGGAACCACTTTGCATTTTGCATCATACTTGAACAATGAACACTTCGACTCTGTATATATAGTAAATATGTATACTGTTGTTACTTGTTTTCAAACGTTTGTCTGAAGAGTTGAAAATTGTAGAGGAAATAAAAAGCGGTGGTGGAGAAAAAAAAGTTATTGACTCGATTAATAATACGGCAGAAGATTGCATTGTATTGTAATTTGTAAATTGTAAAAATGTAATAATAGTGTAAAACGTGTAATATCTTGAAATTTTATGACCCTTTAATATTTTACACATTTTGATGGACGTACTTAGTACGTACTGCATACTGTGGTGTGCGGTGCGGAGGAAAGAAGATAAAATAGACAGAGTGAGAGAAAAAAGATAAAAAATAGAGGTGTAAGATGTTTAGGGAAGGTGAAAATTGTAGTGGTTTTTTTCATTTCAATTTTCATAGTTACCTATCATTACGCAATATCTCATGAGTTTGGACTATACTTTATATAGCTCCAAAAATATAACAGTATTGTGTATTGGTCGTAGTTCTTACAGAGTACAGAGACATAAAAATTATACACCTGTATCTTGTATCTTGTATGAGGATGAGCAAGGACGAACATAATTGGTAGCTGTTATGTTATGTTGTGCTGGTCATATGCATCTACAAGTGAATGACTCTTCTACTTCTTCTTCTTCCAAACAGATAAAAGATATTGTTCAAATTTTTTATCTACTAATAAATCACAAACTTCCACACATAGTCAAAACGGAAACTACATGGTTCATCCCCCTACAAATTGCAAATGATACACTTTTCTTTTGTTTTTATGCTTATAATTTTATATTTTATATACGAGATACAGAATAAAGAAAATATTAAGCTTATAAAACAGAAAAAAGATGATGATGAAAGATGCTAGAGTAAAATATTAAACGGATGAAACGGGACGGAAGAATGAGATAGAAAAATGCATCTACAACGTTTTACATGATACAATATGCAACTGTACAAATTAAAAGCTACAAACTACAAAGTCCAGCGTGTGGTTGACCTTTGATTTTTATATGAATGATGTGTGCATTTTACGTTGTTGCTATTACTAGTATACTAGTACTAACATAATACTGGTGTTAAAAGAACATGCAATGTGCAAGGATTCAAAAATTAAAAGTCCATCCAACTAATTTCTCCTTTTAGCTTTAGACTTCTCATTTCATCATTATACAGGTCTTATCATTGTGTACTTTGTACTCTGCACGCTAAACGCAAATACATATCATTTGTTATGTCTCATATGTCTAAATAATAAATAAGCTCAACTCTTGTATGACCAAATTACATGGAATTTACTTTTCCGTTTTCTTCGACTGCTTATGCCTTCATGGGATGAAAACATGATTATAACTTACAGCTCATGTACAAGTTATACAGTACAACTCCATAATAATATTCATACTTGTACAGAAAAAGACATGAGATGAAATATAATATTATATGGAGCAAATATCATATTTTATCCAAGGAAGGAAAACATAAAATGAAAATCAGTCTCATGTTTTTGGTTATAGCTTTAAAATTGCTGAATCACGGTAATTGCTAAGTCAAACCTCAAACAAGCTGAAAGATTGTTGCGGATTTCGAGTCGAAATGCCCGAATTGGAATTTTCCAGCTAATTTTATTTTTGTTTAATCAAACTCTGAGGAGTCTGGAAAAAACGCATATTTTCATAATAGTGGTTGCTCGAATTATAGAATAGTAGTATTGAACTCGATCGAAAAATCTACTGTAATAAAACAGACCTTTATTTTCCATTGTTTATTTTCTCCTTTGTCTTACTTGTCTGTCTCTCGTGTCTCCATTGACCGCAGATGACGACACAACTTGAAACTTGAAAAATTCAAAAAGGAGTTTCTCGGTAAAAAGTGAATTGGAATAAATAGATTGACGGTTTTCACTCACTTTACCCATTTCAATTGGAATTTGTACCTATTCACTATTTATTACAAACTTCAAATACAAAAGCCGAGATAGATTATGAAGTGTATTGTTATCTGCATTCATAGATCATTCCATTCGTTCAGGTTTACACTTTACACTTTATAAGATACTTTAGCCATCATCATTTGTCATGTCGTTAGAAGTTATAGAAGTCTCGACTTTGTCTCTGTCTCTGGTGCTCATAGTATTTTAATGCACAGTGTATTGTATCATTGTTTCAGTTCTTGAGAAGTAATCATGAGTCCGGAGAAATGCCACAGATATTCTGTGGGAATTGGGAATGTCATCAAAACCAAAACCAGCATCTGCTCTTCTTACATGTACAATGTACAAGTAAAGTTCAGTTGCAATTGTCTTATAAGTCTAAAGTATAAATGAATTGCAACGGGCAGTGTGTAGTGTCGTTATTCATTGTGTATTTTGTATTGTGTACACACTATACACACATAATCTATTGTAAGTTGAGGAAATTCACATTGTTCACTATTCATCCCGATGTTTGAAATTTGATTCAACACAGAACAACAGGCAACAGTGAGTTCCAACTCCAGCCGATTTTACAAACAATTCTAAATTCTAACAGAGTGTTCTTTCAGGATGTGTTTTTTTGGACAGAAAAAACAGCCTTCTTTTTTAACTTGGCGGATGAGTAAGGAAGTGATTTAGTTTTGAATGTTGAAACAAAAGACTTGGGAATTACTGTATTAAAACAACAATAACAACAACAACAACAAGAATAATAATACAGTGTGCAGAGTGAGAATCAATGTTTTTTGGATGTAAAATCTAAAAAAAAACAAGATAAATAATGCAGGTGTGCATAATAGATAATAGATCTTGAATAATGACATGATAAATGATAATGCGTTGGATGCAAAATACAGAACAATAATGATACATGATACAATGATACATAGTTGATGATACGGATTGATCACATGAGCTATTATAGTTTATGCTATGAATAAGTAAATGTACCAGTAAAAATTCTTGATTGTAGAGTGAAGAAGAAGAGTGCATTCATCAGTCAGCTCGTCTTGAGTCTTGATGCTCATGACTCAACCTCATGAGCATCAGCTGATAAAAGTAATAGTTTTGATTGTTAAAAACCGTAACTGTTACTGTCCTGAGACAATTAAAAGGAAAAACGGCACTCTATGCAGGAACGCTGAACACTGAGCAACGAACACTAAAGTGTTCGTCTCCGAACCGTAACCTTTACAAAATCTTCCATGTACTTACCTTGTTAGCTCATCTTATGATATGTAGATTGTAGATACTACCGCATGTTATTATTATTACCTCTGCTTCAATATGCGTCTCGTATTCACGCTAGAGTCTAGATTCTCAAGCCTGTCCGTTCGGACTTTTGACTTTATACATGACTTTATAAGGTGTGAATCAATCTACATATTCAAGTTAATTGCATCTACACAATATTATGATGTGTGTATGCTGTATGCAGCGCATTTTGTTGAATAAATAGGTTTAGAATACTAAGTTTAATAAGTGAGTCGTAATAAAGAAATGAATCATGTTCAAGAAATTTCGGAGAAAAAACTCAGATGAAAATTACAAGGGAAGTGATTTAATTTTTAATATTATCCTTTTTTATTGTTCTTTATACATGTAATAGCTTTCTGTCTTAATGATCGGCCGTTCTTTATTCTCCTCTTGAGTACATTGTACATCATATAAAATGGAATACGCATGCGAATACTTAGAAAAAAGTTTTAATAGCTCATTTCTCATTTTCCATTTTAGCTCACTGTATAAAATATTACAGAAATAAACATCGCACATGTGAATTATGTACAATATTTTTTTATAGATTCAAAAAAGCTGAAATGTTTTATGCGCAATATAATCTTAATTATATTTTATTGTGTAGTCAGTAGTCAGGTCAGTGTTGGATATTTTACAGAGGGATGAGTTAATTGTACTAGGTGAGCATTATGTATTAGGAATTAGGAATATCTTGTACGTAGCTCATCTTCACCATCTAAATTCTCAATGGGTGCTGAGTGCTGAAGGCTACATAAAGTTGACTGTTGAATATTCATTACCAAAATGCATTCCCAGAAACGATAAATATGAGAAAAAGATTCTTGACGATTGTCAGTGAGATTTAACGATGATATTGAGATGAGATGGTAGGAGAAAGAAGAATAAAAGTTCATTATGTCACATTCCACACGTCACACAAATCCTGTCAACAGCCAACAGTAGCTTATAATTTGAAGTAAATAGAACGAGGATCACGTCAACAGTAAACAGTAGATTATATATGACATAATACGTAATTTTTAATAAAGAATTAAGATAGATGTGTTGTGAATAATAATCATCATGATGCACAATGCATAATCATGGTCATAGTCATAATGAATGCACTATTTATTATGCATGTCATGTGTTGCATATGTATCACGTTTTTCACATATTACATGTTACTATTGTTTTTTAGTTTTGAGTTTTGCTCATAAATTATGACACGATTATGCCATCAAATAACAGAGTAAAAAGATACGAATGGGAAGAATTATGAATGAAAATCAAATAGTGATATTTTAAGTATATGAATACTAAATGCTCAGTACTCATTACAAATGTCAAATATCAAACCACAAACAATTTTCTGAAAACTAATTGTGATTTCATAAGAGCTCATGTTGATGTTACTCGTTCGTCCTTCATCATTCATCCCCACGAAAAAGAAAAGAGTGCAGCGGTGAAAGTTTTAAACTGCAGTGGTGATTTTCATAATAGATGTAGTTTGTAGTTATCCTCAAACAAAACTTTCAACCAACCACTCAAACTGTACTTTTTTTCTCATCGCTTGTCTCTTGAGCTTCAAACTTATAAGCGCATTTTTATAGTTCCATAAATGCATCAATTCAATATTCAATCCAAACAGAAAAACACTGATTTTCTAGTGGCTCAACTGTATTAATCTTGCACACAGGATGATTGCTCTTACCTTTTTGATCTTCATAAAACATTGACCACTCCAGACCAGGCTCCAGGCGAGTTATCTTTTCATTAACCATTTTTGGCCAGCTCCTTATTGAAATGTGAAATAATTTAAGAATTTATTATCTTAAGTTTTAAGACTTGAGGCTAAAGACATTAGGCATTAGACGTCAGACAACAGTAAACAGTAATAGAAAAGGGGTTTTATATACAGATAAATGATGACTCCTATAAACCCACGATTAAATCACTCCTTGTCAAAAGCTCAAAAGGTGCAAAAAATCAAATGGAAAAGTCAAAATGTAATCACTCATTCTCTCATATTAGATTTTAGCCAGAAACTAGAAACATGCTGTGCAAATGGTAAATGCTATTTTATTTCAAGTGAGGACAAGGGCGGCTTTGGTCTTTGTGTCTTTGACTTTGAACCACACAATAAAAAGTATCATCTTACATCTTAAATCTTAAATAACACTGTCTGATTCTTTTACGATGCAAATACTGCTTTTCATTTTAAACCGACCACACCACGCCACAAGTCACAAGAGTAAATGAAAATACAATTATCTGATTTATGATTGATTTTGAGTTGTGAGTTCAAAGTAGCTGTTATAATTGTAACTTGTAACTTGAAACTCCTATGTTGTATGTTTCATTGGTTCATTCAAACACAATAAAAAATAGATTCCTTTCTAATCTTTAGTTTAATTTGTCATGTGTTGTGCGTTGTGTTATGGATATCATTCAAGAAGTTGGGTGCAAAACTGTACATTGTGCATACATACTTTTTTGGAAGAGTAGGCGGTGCTGTATAGTGTACAGTGTATTTGCGATGCACATTGATCAGTGCAAAATGGAAGTTTTTTATTCCCCAGTTGAGAGTCTACACGCCGCACATTATTAAGTTTGAGTTGTAAAGAAAGCTAAACAAATCTTTATTTTTGTCCAATGTTCTTGATTCTGGATTCTTGAGTTTTGAGTATTGAGTGAGTTTCAACGGGATGAGAAAAGTAAATAACGTGAATACATTACAATAATTACAATGCCTGAGAATTGAGAATCTCAAGTTTCAAGTCTCAAGTCATCTCAACTCTCAACTCTCAACTCAAGTGCTCAACAAGACACATCTTCAATCTTGAACCTTTGTTTGTATTTTATTTTTCATGTATATGTAGAGTATGAATGAACAGTTCACAATCCAATCCAATCCAAAAAAAAGTAACTTGTTACTTAAAAGTGGAGATTTTGCTCAAGGTTTCTTCTTCTTAACTGTAAACTGTTTACACTCAGTTTTTGATGAAAGCAATAAACGTTAAATACACGATTGAATCCCATAGAGTTATTTACCATTTACGTTTGTACTCGAAACTCAAAAGCGAGAAAAATCCAACAATAGAGATGAAAATGCTTTAGTTCTAATAATAATGTATCTTGTTTGTAGTATATTATAGTATATTACAGATTGTACCACGGGTTGTTTCTGTTTAATGTTTACATTTTTTACACATTTTAAAATGTAACTGAATCTAAATTCCAACTATAATGCCTTCTGTGCTTACTTCTTACTTCTCACATCTCTAATTTCTAATGTACAGTAATGCACATAATACAAATCTAATGTTCAATCTGATGTCATTTGACATTTGATGGGAAACTTGTATTTTTTTCACCAAATACCAAAAATAACCAATATTATTTTTCCTGATTTTCATCAGAGTTCAGACTTTAGATCAATGATCTCTTGTCTTCTCGCGTCTCGGATGTTGTGCAAAATTCAAAAAATACACAATTACATTGTACAGTGGACTGTTGATTTCATCACATTTTACATTTCACTTGAGTTCATAATCCATATGGACTTAAAATTCAAAAGTGACCGAGATTCGCTATGGTCATACATAGTTCACATTCCCATCCAAATTCATTCAAGTGTACATTGTACATCTTACATCTAGACTTTAGAATCGGGAGACCAGAAATGAATTGTACTTTGGACTTATCTTGAAATTTTCTGCGAGTGCAGTGGGCAGTATCAATTAAAATGCTAGAAACGCTAGAAACTAGAAAACTGATGTGAAATGCTGCTGTTTTTTTTGAAATTCATGATTCATGATATTCATCTAAAATGTAGAATACTTGTGCCATGTGCTACATATTTTTCCAAAGAAAATTGAGATTTCAATGTCAATTGAAAATTGAAAAGCGTTGTGCACTGTGCACGTTGTTCTCAATAAAAAGTGCATCATAATAAAAAAAGTTATGGAAGTGCATATTTTATGAGGAAAACTTTTGAAAAATATCTGTATTCATTACTGTTGAAATCCTGTGATATGACTAAGTAGTAAGTAGTAATGAGTAGCATATGGTAAATGGTGGTATCCATAACCCAATAATTTTCGAGTGTCTAGTATCTAATTTCTAGTATGTAAACATAATACATGCACTTTTGAAATTTGAAAGAAAGTGTCAATTAGGAAAAAAATGCATGACGCCGAATGCTGAATGCTGAAAGTAATCACATATTCAAGTAAAAACTGTAGAGTGTAGAGTGTAGATTGCACATCATGGACAGATGTTTCACAAATTTGGATGAATTACAGTCGTTGACACGTATATTTTAATTTTAGACCTACTTTTGACCAACATATATTGCATGTGTACTGTAGTATACCGTATTTTTTACATTATTTCCTTGTTTAAACATTGAATGTCAAATGTAAAAATGGCCAGTAAAAATTTTAAAAGTATGTTGACTGAACGAATGAACGAATGAAGATGCGATCTATCGCTCATCGTTATCTTTATGTAATACTTTAGAGTACAATTTTAAGGAAAACTTTCTGCACCTTGTAGACTGTAGATTCTGTAGAACTCCCTTCATGAGTTTTGAGAATTTTGAAACTCCATTCTCTATTTTGATGACATGTCTTGTGTCCTGTGTCTTGTGTATCTATTCCCTATTCACTGTTTACTCTTCATTTGTACTCAGTGCTCAGTTCTCACATGTGATATTTATTTATATTTGTCTCCACAGAGCTTGACGAGACACTATCCACTAGGCACTAGATACACATTTCTTTTTGTGTAAAGGAGCTGAGTGTTGAGTGTTGAGGATTGAGGATTGACAATAGAGTACCAAATGTGATAATGAAAGCAATGCATAGTGCATAAAATAGCATAGCATAGCATAGCATGGCCGTAGAATGAATCATGCCTCATGTATTCCATTTACCGGTGGGAAATGAAATGAAATGGTCTGCTCTGCTCAAACAAGTCAAAGCTAAATAAAAGTATTTCTAGCTAAGTGGCATGTAATATATGGATAAAAGTACAAAAAAAGTAAGGAGTACGGAATAAGGATGAGGATACGATCAGTTGAAGACTTTGAATACACGAGACCAAGAAAAATGATGCTGATGATGGAGAATAAAGGCTCTCTTCACGCTAAACCGATTCTGACACCATGTGCTAAACTCTACATTCACATTGGCTTGACTTGATTTGAAAAGACTACAACTTACACATAGTTTCTTGCAAGCTAGTTACTGGGTCTCATGTCTCATGTTTGATTCTGATTTTTTCCACATTTATCCAATTCAAGAGGAAAAACAGAAAACACAATGTCATGCACATTTAAACGTAGACACAAGACACAAACTGAATTCATCAGACATCAGACATTAGACCTTTTTCATTTTACTTGTTATTTCTTATTTCTATTGTGCCTAAAAAAAATCATTCGAAATTCGAAAGGTTTACTAAATTACTAGCCAATAAACTTGTACCTGTATTTTTCAAGTGTTGAGTGTTGAATAATTGCAACCGTAAAACGTAATAGTTCAAGATTCAAGAAAAAATTATAAATTGGATTACAAATGAACTGAAATGGTGGCAAATATTTATCAAATAGACAAACAATCACAAATCACAATCAACAGTATTTCATTTTTATTTCTTTGATCAAATGCTGCATAAAGAAAGAAGCATAACAAATAAAAAAGACATCAAATATCAAATCTCTTGTACTTTTTGGTCCATGAAGACTGAATACTGAATAGTGAATCGTATTCTTTCTGTCACTGCATAAAAACCCGTTATGCATGCACTCAATAGGTTTTGGATCTTCTGTGCGTAGAATGTAGAATGTAGAATCTAGAGTAATGTAGATGTTTTATATTTTAGTAGACCTATCGAGTGGACAATAGAAAATATGACAGCTGACAACTGACAACTGACCAAATTTCTGGACTGGATTTCTGATTTTACGCGTTGTTCGTTGTTCAGCATTGTTGATATATTTATTATATCACATTTAGATTTGATTCATATCAATGAAAAATGAAAAATGACACAATTACGCATTTACACATGTATTATTATTTAGTTAAGAAAGGAATGTCTTGTTTATTGTTTGCCACAGATATTTCGGATTTTTTAAGGTCCAACAGGGTAAATTTAACCAGAAAAGCCAAAAAGAATTCTAGTTGATGAACTCTGCTCTCTTTCATAAATGTGGATGAAAATTTAGAAAAGGAAGAAACTCCGTATTTTTATGATTAGACTTTAGACTAAAAATGTAACATTTCTCATCGGCTGCTGATGATTGATGATTGATGATATTGATCGAGTTTTGTGTTGTGTTTTAATGATGCTGCATGATTTGTGAACTCTCGTCATATTCTTTCAACCCAAACGACTACAAACTACAAACTAGAATCTGGAATGTCAAATGTAGACTGTATTAAAAATTAAACACTGTTATTATCATTGCTATTATCTGTTGTGTTGTGGGACTTGTGTTTTGTGTCTTGTGTCTCGTGTCATGTAACGTTTTTCCTGTACTTTATGTGAAAATATGTCATTGTACATTGCCAATGGTACGTTTTGTAGATACTTGCACATTACACGTTACACGCATTGCTAAATATTGAGCACGCGGTCGACAGTTGACAGTCAACAGTAACAGCAAACAATCAACACATGCATATTACAGAATACAAATACAAATAAACTATACACACAAACAAACCAAGTCACAGACAGCATAGAGAAAGAAGGAAATAAAAGCAGAGAATGGAGAAAATATACATAAATGAGATAAATATGAGGAGATGGCGGAATCGTACATAAGAGTGGACAGAGGGACAAATGATAAAGACGACACATCTGTCTTTATCTTTGTATTTTTAAATGCTGTATGTACTTTGACTCTGGAATCATCTTCATCCCTCAGGATCTTTAAAATCACCCAAAAATTAATGCTTTTAAAACTCCCATTAGGAATTAGGAGAAGAAATTTCCTCTAGTTGAGCTCTTAAGAAAACTACGCTGTACATTGTACATCATGTAATTTGTCATTACACATTTATGCCCACAGTGTACATTGTACGTATCAAGCTGAATTAAATACCAAACCGCTAAATTGAATGAAGGAGTGAGTGAGTACACTCATTAGAATCTAGAATCTCACCTCCTCCGTTTTCATGTCATTGTCCATCCATCTCTTCATATTACATTATAAATGAAAGATGAAAGCATTATAATTCATAATGTACAAAGTATCCATTATGTTCATTCCATTATTCCATCATCAATTAGCATGAGCATTATGTGTATAAAATAAATGTACAGCGTACATTGAACATTGAAAAGCAAAGAGGCTCAATTTTCCACCCACACTTTTTTACCTTAAACGCTGAATGTAAAGCGATATGCATTTATCAAATATTATTATGTGCATCAGTTGCACATTACACTTTGAATTGGACTTCAAATATCCAATTTTTTAAATGTTCATTTAAACTGTAGACATTGATTCCAAATTCCAAATATAATAAAATATTTCAACCACAAAATAAAACAAAATGGGTACTTTTTTACATAAAATTCCAATACTTTTTGCTAGTAATATTATGAGTGTGGATTGTGGAATTTATGAAGGAAATTAAGCAAAGGATGCATTTATGTAGATTATGGTTTGTGTATGTTTATTTTCCTATTTGTATTTGTGTTTGTGGTGTGGCCTCTTTAATCATTTACATACAAAGAACTCACAGAAGTAGTAATAAAAAACCTCGTGTTTATTTATATGTGTAATTTGTATCCACTTCTTTCTTCTTCTTCTTCTTTTTTGACCAGATGGTGATTATTCTTCAGCAGACCTCGGATAACGGGAGACATTTTGTGAGTACTCTTGTCCCTGGCCATGACGCTGGTGTTGGTGTTGGAGTTGGAGTTGGTGTTGGTGGAGATGGTTGTTTGGGGGAAGTTGGTGGACTCTCATCTTTCAACAGTCAGTTTTCCGTGGGTAGTCAGAACAATTCGATAAGTGAGCGGAGTGTGATATACAAACAAAAAATAGATAGTCTATTCGGAGGTGCTCGTCATCGTTACACTAGACCAAATCCTTTCAAACCGACGAGTAGTAGTGGTAATGACAAGTTTAGTGGTAGTGGTAATGGCAATGTAGAACCACTGTGTATTCGAATCGAAGGGAATTCCACTTCAACTTCAACTTTAAATTCAAATTCAAACTCAAATTCAACAACCGACGTAGCAGAATCAGCAGCATCTCCTTCCCACACTCATGGAAGGAATTTCAAGGAAGAAATTACATCTTCCACCAAAGTTTCAGCAACAATAACAACAACAACAACTACAAAAAAGGCATCACCCTCCCCATCATCATCAACATCTTCATTGTCAATCTCGCCAGTGCAACTAGTGCTGCAGCAGTACAGCAACTATCCACATTATACAAACCGGACAAATGTACCTTTTAATACTAGGAAAAATACCAATAATACCAATAATATTAGTAATATCAATGTAATCCAATTAAAAGGAGATCGTCAACAAATTGTGGACTTGTCTGACGATTTGGACGAGGAAGAGGAAGAGGAGGAAGAAGAATACGAAGAAAGAGACGGAGAAACACACGACGAAGAGGAAGAGGAAGATGATGAAGAAGACGACGATTACGAGCAAATTATTGAGAAAACAACAGCCACATCTTGTTCCATTATTACAGACTCGCTCAATATTAGCAACAACAATCACCGATATAATTCTCCATATCGTGGATTTTGTAGTGACGAGATTTTTAGTGGTAGCAGTGAGTTTCCTGATAATCCACTAAAAATCCCAGTTCAAAAATGTTCTGGTAGTGCATCTCATGTGAGTACAGTGCATCTCAATTGTGAAATGGACAGTGTTGAGTTCAGCACAGGAAATTCAACCACGATTATCAATACTAATTCAAATTCAAACATAACAATGCCGGCTGCTACTGGTGTCAGTGATGTGAAAAATATGAACATGAATTCAAATACGAATACGAATACGAATAAAACTGTAGGGGAGAGTCACATGTGGAGAAATGGGACTTATGGAGGAAATTCATCCTCTTCTCCATTTAATACAGATGACAGGAACTCCAAATACAATAGCAATACCAATACGAATTCAAATTCCAATACCAACTCTAATTCGAATTCTAACAGTAGTTACGGAATTCCCCGTACTTCACCAGGTGGAGTTCTCAAATTCTCTGTGGATTATTTGGGCAGTGTCCCTGTGGATGGTACGACAACGGCCCTACAGGACTTGCAGGTACCCTTAAGGGCTCTCTACATGAATTTCCTCACGGGCACAAATGTCATGTCCGGATCCTTGTCAATCACTAGTGACGGCTTAAGATTTGAAGCTCCAAAAATTAGACTCGTGAATCCTTTCACCACCATTGCTGTTTGGGCTGCTATTAAATTTGTAGCTCAGCCCCAGTCACAAAATCCGAATTCGAATCCGAATCAAAGAGGACAGGGAAATGATAAAAACTCTTTGAATTGTGCCTTCATGCCCTTGATTTCAGATCCAGAGGGTCAAGACAAAAGTCGACTGTTTGACAAAATGAACCCAGAACTGGCTAGAGCTTATAACGTCTGTATTCAAAACAGTGGTAATACTAGTAATGGACAGCGAGCTTTTCGAAATCCTCCAATTTTCGCCTGTGTCATGAGAGAAGCTTCTTTTAGTCTGGATTGTCATGCATTTGCATGCAAATGTGCGGAAGATGCAATCGTTGTTGCAGGTAGGTACTTTTCTGTTCCCAGTTCATTTACCTATACAAAATACATATTACGTACTTATGTAGTGTGTACACATTGTTAATTGTTAATTGTGGCGTTGTACATTGTTGAGTTTAAACTAATTGTTAATATATTGTTGATTTTTCTCAAATGTGTAATGTACACTGTACTGATATATATTATGATATAGAATGTATCTAATTTGTAGAGAGAGAGTTGATCTTTTCAATTTTCAATTGTCAATACATTTAACTGTGTGTATATACAAAAAGTAAGGTTAACTTTCCTCTTCTCAAACACAAAAGCTTGACTTGGCTTGTTCTACATTCTACATAATTCCTTTCTCTTTTTTTATGTTGTTTGTTGGATGTGTAGCAAATTTGTACCAGTCACTCGTAGACAAAATGAGGAATGGGAATAAAGAAGGTGAAAGTGGCTATGGTAGCTTAAGAAATTCCCCGGCGAATAGACAAGCTCAAAATTCACCACATGAACAGCGTTCCTGCTCATCTGCATCCGCAACATCCTCTTCTTCTACATCATCCACATCAGCCAATCAGCTCAAGAGTAAGAACAAGAACAAGAGCAAAATGAAGGATTCCCATCCAATTGACGCTGATGTTGATATTGATGCTGATATTGACGTTGGTGGTGATGTGGAGGTTCGTGGCATCATCAACAATAATAACTGTGTTAGTTGTAGTTGTTGTAGCAGTGGAAGTGGTGTGGATGAAATCAAGATCCCAAAAATCCCAAAAATCCCCAAAATACAACATCGAGATCGAGATCGAGAGCATCGAGTAGTATTTTCTGATTCTGAATTCATCCCAGTTCGTCCACCCCGACGGAAAAAGAAATCTTCGGATGAGAGTGGAAGTGGTAGTGGAATTTCTAATAGTGTTTTAAAAAGATATAATTCAGATGACTCTGTCCTCTTGAAAATGCCTCATCGAAGAAAGTCGATCAAGACGACAGGGAATAATAATAGTAACATTAGTAGTGGCAATATAAATAATAATAATATTAATAATCGTGGATTTGGGATTGGAGGTGCACTTGGAAATTGCAATGCAAAAGTGAAAAAAAGAGTTCAAATTTATACTCCAGATGAAACGACGACGGCGACGTCTTGTGACTCTATGAATGAGTCCATCGATCAAGTTTTGGATCGTATAATAAATCCAGGTGGGATGAGTTTCAATGACCTCAAACCGTCATATCAAGAGCTAATACTTAAAATTGCTTTCACCCTCACTCAGGATCAACTGTATCAGAAGAGTAAACAGGCTATGAAAAAACATCATCAGAATCAACAGGTTCATGTTGGTGGTCGAAAATGTAAATCTCCGTATTCCTCTTCTTCTGGATCCGGAACTGGAAGACATACAGATTCTTCAGAAGACAGCTCACAATTTCTTCAGGGACTTCTCAAATCCTTCTCTAAAATTACAAGTGGTGGTGGTAGTAGTAGTAATAGTAATGGTGGACATTTTGGAAAGAGAAATGGCAAATCCTCAAAGGCTAAATACAGATCAAGTCATGGGAGTAAAAACATATTGAAGAAAACCAGTGAGACTAGTGGAAAGCATGAAGAGGATCCTTTCAGTTCATTTTGTACGGGTTGTGCTTGTGAAAAATGTAGTGAAAAATGTTATTGTTCCTTACCGTCAAAACATAATGTCAAAATTATTGGATTGCCCCCACCTCCAATTCCAATTCAATCACAGCAAATGTCTACAGGAGAAAGTTTAGATGAGGAAATTTGTTGTGATAAAAATAAATGCTCTACAGAAATTAACAACAATAAAAATCATATTTGTAGCAATCCGAATCCGAATACAAATACCAGCACCACTGTTCGAAAAAACACCTGTGGATATGACACGGATAGTTGTGCAGAGAGTACAAAATGTTACTGTAGTCTCCAGCGTGTCAAATCCAATGGACTTAAAATCTACAATATTAATCTCGACTCGGAAACTAGTGATACAGACACAAATAGTTATGACCTCGAACCCTTTCATCAAAACCATGAGTCCGCACCCTCCTCCTCTAATTTAAAAACAATGTCTTCTCGATCCGTTGAAATATTATCCTATCACCCGGACAAAAGGATGACGTATATCTCCACAGCCGCATCACCTCCCTCATCTTCCAATAATAATAGTAATAGCGATATTATCAAGACGACCAATGCTATGGTACATTTTGAGGATACTCAAAGTAGTAGACACAATAGCAAAACAGAACATGGAACAAGAAACTCTTCATCGTCCCAAAATCAATACAATGGGATGACAAAGAAGAGTAATAATAAATATAATAGTAGTAGCAACAGTGGTGGCTGCAGAAAACAACTAGCTGGCTCATATTCTCATCATGTGGTATGAATTATGTATATTTTAGTGTAAATATAAAGTACAAAAATGATAGCGTTTTTCCAAGTATTTTCTTGCTCATTCTAACGTCTAATCCGGATGTTAAATTGATTAAATTCTGATGTTTATTTGTCATTTAAACAGTCGTCGGATGAAACGTTATCACCTTCTCCAAATTCTGGACATCGGAATAAAGTTATGCTGATTACAGGTTCTCATCCTACTGCTCATGTTGTGTACAAGGATGCTAATAAACTCATTAATCACAATCGACCTCATCGCAATTTAGTAGACATAACAGAAAATGATGTGGATAATGATGAAGACGACGAGAATGAGGATGGTCGACAACAAAGACTTCGAATTCATAAACGGGGGGACAGAGAGTCTCATCTGGAGGAACATGAAATGCAACCTGAGAGAATCATATCAATGAAAAAGACTGCTGAGAGTAAGCACTATTGAAATTCATTGATAATTATTATTGTTAGGGTATTATTATTTATGATCTAGTTTTGACCAACATTTCATGTAATCTTCTTCTCAATCCTGAATGAAAACCTTAGCACTTTTTTAAACCAGATTTTTTACAGTAAACGGTTTTTAGTTGTTCGATGAGCACTTTTCGTTGTTCGTTGTATAATTTTTTAAAACTCTTGATTATTTATTTATTTATTTACTTCTAGTTGCAGCAATGTTTACTGATTTACGTTTGGACCAAAAAACGAATATTTTGGCTAATGATTACGATTCAAGTGCATTTCCTGATTCCGTGAATAATACAGAGGATTCATCCAATGCTTCCTTGGACTTTGAAGCTTCACTCGGATATTTACCTTAGAGCTTTCTCTTCAAAACAGAATTAAGTTGTATGTACCTAAATTGGACAGTTATGGTATTTTCAGTGTCTAATTATTGTTAATGTACAAGAGAATTAGGAAACATGATTTTACCAGCATATTATGATGTAATTTCTAAATTCTAAACATTTTCAATTTTCAATACGATTCCCTAAAAGTTATTCATGTGTGAATTGGAATTTTAATGAAAAAAAAATGGTTCCATCTGTATGTAACATGTATTGAGTATTGACAATTGACATTCACTAATGTGCTGCTTTTGTACTTAAGTTGTAACATTGACATTTTTTAGTATGTATTAAAAATGTACTTCAGAGTTCAGAGTATTATGTAGCATCAGTTACTAAAAACTAAAAAATAACGGGCAGGTCTAAAAAATGAAATTTTATCTCTATTTCGTACTGTAACCTAGTTATAATACTTTGTTGTTGTACTAGTGAAAAAGTGAAAGCATGTATTATTTATATATCTTTATGTATTTAGTTTCACTGATAAAAATTCAAAGTAGGAATGGAATTATAACTGATAGTGCATAAAACAAATTATGAATTTTCATTATTGTACCATCATTTTAGAAGTTTTAAAAGAATGAAATATGACTGGATGATCATGCGTGCTTGAATTTCTGAAGAAATAAATAAATAAATTCAACAGTTTTTTACATGATTTTCACTACAATATTTAGCTGTTTATTGTGTTTTTTCATGTACCATAAAATCATCTGTGCGAACGAATGACGCTTATATACATATATATGTTATATCCTATTATACTACATACATTGGCTGCAATCTGTAATAATATGGATGAAAACAATATGTAGAAACATACATAGAAACGATTTTTTGGTTTAACTCGGATATTCAATACATATAATACATACAAATCATACAATATAATATACAATAAGATGCATGCATATATATGACATATTATATATTCTTTTCAGCTCTTTTAGTGACTAAGTCTACATGTATGTATTTTAAATAAGTAGTACAATGTATACTGTATACTTTCTCCTCGCCCATACATATAAGATATATATAAGATATAAGTACAAAACTATTTGCCTAAAAGTATCATCATAAACGTTACATGTATGTATAACAAAATATTTGTATGGTAGATGATGAACTATAATATTTAAAAATTTATCTAGAAACTAGAATCTAGAACTTAGAATTATTATAGATTGTAGATCGTGTTATTCGAGAGGCACACATCAATCGCTTGGTCAAGAAAAATAACAGTTATACATAGAACATACAATCAACAATCAAACGTTTAATTTAAACTAGTAATATTAAATTCCATCTGACATAAGACATATAAGACACATTAGCTAAGGAGTGTGTGTAAAGTGTAAATAAAAAGTCATTAAACCTGTTTCCTTTGTTTTGGAATGATATCGTCCATATATTATACACGTACATGTAACATGTAGTACACAAATAATACAAAGAAGAGACTTGAGGAAACAGAAAGATTACAAAGTACCAAAACTTATATTATAATAATAGTAATAATAATGTAGGAGCGGAACATGACACAAGGAATTATTATGTTTTGTATTTTGTATAATATATAATATTTATACCACACACTTTTCACTTTTACATAATATTATAAGAAACAGTTGCTGATCTCTTGTTCTAAAAGTAGTTGTCTATAACTTCTCAAATAAACTACATTAAAATACTATTTAGAGGTAATGGCGTGCAAATGGCACTCATTGAAAGGTGAAATTGGTTGTTTCTGTACTCTGTGTACACTGTACATGCAACACGTACACTTTTATATTGTCTTTTCCCATTCAAATTAGCTTTTGATTATCAATTTTGACTCGCATCTCACATCTCACATCGTAAGTGGTATTAACTAAAAAAACATCCTGTAGGGAAAAAACTGGCTACTGGAAATATATATATAGCAAACTTGTACAGTTTATCAAAACTAACAAATCGTCGTTTTCCTTGGCCAACTTTAGCATGTAGCATTTAGCATATTGTATAATACAATACTATGCACATAAATTGGGAAAACGTGAGTGAAGAAGTTTTGAAAAACATATTAATCTATTTGTATGTAGTCAAAAAAGACTAAACGGAATTCATAAGAAATTAATCATACTAACGTAGTTTCAGAATTTAATTTTCAAGTACTTACGCATCCTCACTATAACATGTACTTGTTTATTTGTAATGTATAATTTACTAATAGATTTTATTATGCACAGTACATTTTAGTCATTGCATATTGCACACATTTAGATTTTAGATTTAGATTCCTTTAATTTTCACTGTTTTAAAACTGTTTTTTGATTGTATTCAGGCACTATAGATTTTTGGACAAGTTTTTTTTAGTAAACATATTTATTATGCATTACATGCTTCACAATATCCTACGTAAATCTGAATTTTCAGACCGATAAAAATAGATAACTCGTGTTGCATAATAGTAGTATGTATGTAAATGTACATCAAACAAAAATTCGAGCATAATTCACAAATTTATAGCTGACTAACTTTTAATTCGCTTTTATACTAATAATTGTCAAAGCCTCTCTGAAAATTGGAAATACCTATAGATATACTATAATCTATAATATTATATTATCCGAGGATATTAGATCAAAAGTTTTGACTGACATTTATACCACAAAAAGTCCGTTTTATATAATATTATATATATTTTATATTTTTATTCGTTTTTAAAAATTCTTTTTGTTTAATAGTAAACACTCAAGGCCAAACAATTTTACTTTTTTTTGTGCACCTATGCATATTATACATATATGCATTATAGTATCAAAATGATTAACTATTTTTCAAACTTTGTTGTCTTAAATACAGCATAATTTTTGTTACATTTATCACATCTTCCAACAATATAGTGTATTACTGCTTTAACATTTTTACTGTTTGCTTATAAAGTTTTTGTTTATTTTTCATTTCTGGACGAAGAAGAGCCTCTCGATAAAATATATAGAAGTATTGTATATATGTTATAATTATATATTATATATATATATATGTATAAGCATCTATTAAATTTTTGTGTGAACTTTAAAAGCGTTCTAAGAACTTTCTGTGTGTAGAATTATGATTTTACAAGGTAAAGTTCAGAGTATAATATATAGAATACAAAACACTTTTACTGTCAATTGTTTTGGTCAATAGAATGCATGGAGTCAATAATGTGCAATGTCATTTCAAACACATATAATATATAATATATTATATATTATACGTACATAAATATGTTATATGTATATATATTGTATTGTATATTTAAAGTTTCGATTTCAGACTTAGGTCTGAGCTCGGAAGCCGCTTCGGCCTTCAGGTGGGCCTATTACGAGACATATATTATGTACATACATATATATTATGTGTATTCGTCATTAATATGCATATACGTTTTTCTGCACCCATACAAAAGTCTTTGTCGTGTTTATTAATTAATGATTAATATATATTATATATGATTGTCTTGTATCTCGTCATTTGTTTTCTTGTATATTTTTTTTCGTCTTTGTAATGCTTTGAAATGTTTTTTGATTATACTATAACATTGGTATAAGAAGTTACTCATCCTAGATTGTAGATTCATAGTGCGTATATAATATAAGTACTACTAGTTAATACTATATATTTGCTGAACTAACAAAAGATTAAAAAATAATGTTATTGCTGTTGGAAACATACTAATTATTTATGATTTATGGGACATGTTATGTGTGTATTTTTGATCATTGCGTTTAAACGGTGGCTTGTAAACAAAAAAGGGTCACACTAAAAAAAAGACAACTCAAATACAATAATCAATAAAAAAAATAATAATAATTTTGAAGAAAAGATACAAAACACTAAAATAACATGAAAAAAAAAACGAGGGGAAAATATACATAATAGAAGAAATTCCAATATCAATATTATCAATGTAATCATTAGAAAAGTCAAAATTACAAAAAAAAAAACATTCAGCTAATAGTTAATTCATTCATTGTTTATATATGTGTAACACAGTTAGCTAAGTGTTTTTAGTCGTACGGAGTTGTTTTTCCCTATCTTTACGCATCTCGTTCAACGCATTCGTTTTCACATGATCGATCAGTCTGTATTCTACAGATCCATTATCCTCATTATGAAGAGACCCAGATTGATGACTTTTCAATTTATGCGTGGAACTTTTAGGATTCAATGACTTTGATTCACCTTCGGATTTACAGTCAATTTGTAAGTAGGTCAATTCTGGCGTATATTCTGGATAAATGGGTTTTTTGTCATGAGGAGAAATTGTTGGACCGGCTCGTCTTCGACTAGTATTTGGTAAAGTATTTGTATTTGTTGTTGATGATCCAAATCTTGAAGATGACATACTACTGTTATTATTATGGACACTATTGTTATTATTATTATTATGATTATTATTATTTCCAGCTTGACTCGATTTAATTTGCACAGGTGTAGGACCTAATCTAATTGGAGTTGGGACCTACAGAAAATTCATATAGACATGAAAAAACAATGTCAGATTCTATTCTTAATTTTCATGTACTAATGTAGTATTTTTTTCTCAATAAATGTTCAGTAGCAGAAAAGCATAATATAAAATATAATAATATAAAATATAAAGGTGAATATAGAGTTCGCTTCACGTAACGTTCTCTGTACATAAAGGTATGGGCCATTCACGTAACGTAACGTAATTTCCATGGAAACATAACATTACCAAGTGCTTACGTTACGTTACGTGAAGCGAACTCTATATTCACCTTAAGTATAAACATCTAAATGAATGAATGAATAAATAAATAACTATTGTAAACATAAAAACTAAAATATTTCTGAATCCAATAATATTATTATACTTACGCTACTCTGGTTCCAACTCCTCCCGAAAGGACTGGTTTCTGGTTTATTAAAACGACCTACAATTGGACCCGCACTACTGCAACTAAGAGGTTTTCTTGTAGAAGGTAAAGTCATAGATCCACTAGAATGTTGAGTTCCAAAATTGTTCGTTGGTGATGATAATGATGACTGTTTATAATGATGATGTTGATTTGGACTTTCTATAGGTTTACTATAAAATGAAAAATAGAAAATAGTATAAATATTACTACGTACGACAATTTCATGTACAATGTCCACACACATATTATATAAAATCCTTAATAATATAGTCTAAATTTTCAAACATATGAATTGTGAATATACTGCAAAAACTTACCGAAGATCAGGCTTTAAATTTCTATCGACTTTTGGTGGAGGTGGATCTCCTGATGGTGAAGGAATTGGATTTAACTGAGCAACAGGATTATTACTACCAGTCATGGGGTTTTGATACAAGGGCGAAGTTTCAGGAATATTTGAATAGGTAGCAGATCCAGGTGGTGAATGTAGCGAGGAACAAGTGGACGATGATTCATCATGCGCTTCTTCAGTGTTATCATAAGGGAAAACTGTACGTGTGTTATTGGATGGCAAAGATGAAGTTTTTAAAATTTCGTTACCAGATCGAGGAGAAGTTATTATTGAAGTTGGAATTGAAGTATTCGAAACAACAGAGGGAGAGAACTTTTTTGGTGGACGAGGTGGAGCACTACCGGCAACCAGTGATTGTGCAGAATCCGAATCTGAACCTTCTCGTTTTCCAGGATGTGTTAACCAATTAACTTCTGGAGGAAAAACAAACCTATCTAAAAAATTACAAATAAACAAATGGTACAACATAAAATAATCTCTTTATTTCTTGATGTTGTATGAATGAAAAATATATATATATTATACAATATTATTATACATAATATATCGTATACTTCTACTTTGGCAAAAAATAAAAAATAAAAAATGAAAAATAAAAAATAATCATGAAAATAATGAAATCAAATCTTTTTGTAGGTAATATTAAATATTAATTCCTATTGCATCATATTATATATATACCATAAGTAGTACACTCGGACTTGTCATTTAAATGAGTGGGTTTTCCAGACCAGCAATCTGAAAGTGGAATATATGGACCAGATGTTGTGTGATTTGATGATAGTGATGGACTACTTTCATCACTTTCATGATTTTCTATATCCTCAGGTTGATTGTTTATATTGTTTTCATCTCCAGGAGGTTTGGCATACACTAAAATATTTTGCAAACAAAAAGTTTAGACTGATTGATAAATTCTAATACTTTACATAAATTATTGTAGTCTAATGCAGCACGGACAAAAAATACTATAAACTTTGAGCTCTTGTACACTTCAAATTTTAAAATTGAATTGATTATTATATGTATACATAAAAGACTAAATAAAACTGAGGTACTCACTCTCTGTATCTTCATCAACGGTTTTAAGACCACAAACACTACACAAACAATCAACCCATTTTTTCATTTCAGCCTCCGTATCGGCAGCAAGGAAATAAACTCGGCTCGGTGTTCGCAAATTAAATATAAATTTATGGCGTTCTTGAACCTCTAATGGTGCAGCAACCTGCAAGTTTCCAAAGAAAAAAATTCAAGTAAATAGTACAGTTTAGATAGATATGAACATACACACTACCCCCACACACAAGCACACTTCAACGCATATCTTACATGCATCAATCCATCTACTTCCAAAGAAATATGTTTTGTTCATACATGGAAGAATAATAACAATATAATAATACTTCTTATAATAGTAACGGTAATTTATCATTATTACTAAATTATTTTTGTTATCATTACTTATTTAACAAACAAAAAACAAATTAAAAACACTTGCCTGTTCACATTCATCAAGATTGATTTGTCCCTTTTGTCTCTTACATGATTCGTCTACAAGGAATTTATCAAACAAGTAGCATAATATGAGGTTAATTATTTTGGTAGTTGATGCTCACGTGTACATGTACAATAGAACTTGGGTGTGTACATTATAAATTATAAACATAATAAAATAATAATAATATGCACACAGTACATGTACAAGAAGTAGTCAAGAAAACACAGTGTTTAAAATAATAATAATAATGATTAATAAGGATATATTATATTATTGTGAATCGTCTTATAGTTATAATAAGTAGAATAATATCAATACCTGTAAAGTATTCTAGGACATACTGGTTTGGAAATGCTCCTATAAATGTTTAAAATCGAAAAACCAAACAATAATTAAAAAACCGAATAGAATGCAAAGTTTCAAAACTAACGACAAGAGTAAAAAAATCTTGAAAAAGTTGTCGTATTTATACTACATTCCAAAGACAAGAGTGAAAAAAATTTGTGTAAAAGTTACTTACCAGTTTTCAGTTCAAACCATCTTCTTCTCCATTTCTGCAAGCATACAAAAAATTCAAAACATTATAAAATAGCAAAAACATTTTCTACATGTATCCATAAAACTATTTAAGAATCAACAAGAAATAATTATAAGAACCATCTAAAATACTAAAAATATTATTATTATTATTGCTAATTTAAAATAAATAATATTGTATTGTTATAAATACGCTACCAGTCAGCTATTCTTTTTGGGTAGACATATATATAATATAATATTTATGTACATGGTACTTGGTATGTAAGGAACCACTATCACACAGAACCACGAAAACCTCCAAGTTTTTTACTTTACTTAATGAGAAGAAGAACCATAATTTTGCTGCTTGTTTTTTGTCGCTTGTGGTTCGTCTTGATATTGCGAACAATGAGCAATCACAGCAACATGCTGATTCAAAATAAAATTATTAGTCACTCTCTCAAGTTAGTATTATATGCAGTTTTCAGTAAACTACGGACAAGAATAGTTTGATACAGTAAAATACTAATAATACTAATAATACTAATAATATTGAAAAGTAAATAAGCTGATAGGCGGTTGTACTAGATACATATATCAAATATATATATATATTAAGAATAATAAATGGTTACTGAATATGTATATGTATACATATATATGCCGTATTATATAAATTATGCAAATTTCATAATTCACGAAAACAAACAACAACAACAAAACCAACTCAGCATTTCACACATACTGAATTTGATTTACATGTAATTTTTAACCGTATACATTATAACTATTGTGCTCATAATAATAAATAAATATAATATAATGATTTACGAATAGTACTTACGTGTAAATACTGCTTTGTACATTACACACAGCACAAGCCTATTATACACCCTATTTTATAAATTAAGTAATGTGTATAATATATTATATCGTTACTAAAATTTACAAACAAGCCACTAAAATATAAATCTGACATGGATATAATTTATTTGAACTCTGACAAAAAATGTAGTATCGTTCATATCATGAACGATATACGATATACATAATTTATAGGTATGTCATATCTGGATGTTCAAGTTAAAGTGCAACTCGGGTTTATGTTTTGACTGAAAAAAGAAGCTAAACCGTAGTGGTCTTAACATGTGAGAGAGGATGATGTCACAACATAGTCATGTACAGTTTCATCAAACATTTTTGACCAATGTATAATAATAAAGTAGTATAAAAGTATCAGGAAAATTTTAATGTTCAAAAGTAAGAATTTCGATAAGATTTTTATCATTGCAAAACGATATCATGGCAGCACAAATCGAAATCTTGGAAAAGCACTAGTATCTTGGTTTGACAAGGAATGCCACAACCTCGAAAATTATGTCCTTAAAAATTGATACCCGTTCAAAAAAATAAACATTGAAAAAGACTAAAGTCTTGAACTGTGTAGGTCACCAAATCAGTATCTGGTATTGATTCTAGTAAAACTTGTGAAAATTCGATATTATATTATTATAAGCTTTTGGTATAAGTACATAATATTTTAGAACAATTACAATTTCGAATTTTAGGGACACTTGACGTATTCTGCTGATGTTGTCCCTTGACTTGGAAAAAAACACACTCAAGGGAAAAACATTTTTGTATAAAAAAAAAGAAAGATTCGAAATGATGTTTTTGGTTATAATTGATAAAAACAATTTTCAAACGTGCAATTGAGAGCTATAATAAATCCGTGGTAATTGATTAACTTAACCCATGTTTTCCTATTTTGCTGAATTTCAATACTTAAGTAATTTTTCTATTCTATTAGTATCAAAATGTTTTCCCTATCGCCCCCACCGTTTGGCGGACGTGTTTACTGTGGTATATTAGTGATATATACTAATAATATTATATTATTATTATATAGTTTCATGAACAATTAGCTATTCTATTTTATGCATCATAATATGAACGTTACTTTACATTATTTATTACATGTGGATAATTTATTCACTCTCTATTATTATTATTATTATTTTTATTTTAGCCAACTTATTTTTATTTTCTGTTCAAATATTTTTACTCCTCATATTTGGAATATAATGATCTATTGTTTTGAAGTTTTATTGTATGACTATAATGAGTCGAGAGTCGTTAATATAGCGACACGTATTTAACTCGTGTATGATGATACTTAAACGTGCTTTTATTTATACTTATTCGTATTATTATTATCATCATAATTTTCCATAACACATTCTAAAAAATCTTTAAAGAAATCTCTACATTCAAGCCCAAAATACCCAATAAGGGGGGTTCTTTAATACCAAATACCAATTCATAAACACAAAAAAAACTGTACTTATGTAATTAAAAATTCCTTTTCCTCATGAGAAGGGATTGAAAGTTTTCATTATTTGGCGTGACTTATATATTATACTGTCGGGCCATAAATGCTATCATACTACGTTTTTAAGTATAAAAGTAACAAAGTGTAAGTGTATATAATAATAATACAGAAAATAGAGCATAATTTTTAATGACTTACCGGACGGAAAAGTCCTCGAGCTGGTGGTGATTTGGTTAACCAACCATTTTCAATTGTACTGGACATTTTTGACAATGCATTCGATCTCGTCTTCAATAAAATGGTCAGTAATATATATTATGTATATATATCTGTTATGATTTGACCAACTTATATATCATACACATAAATATTAACAGGTATATTATGTATATATATACAAACACAATTTCAGTCTTTTTCTTGTCGAATGATGAAATAATATTATTGTAATAATCTTCACAAATTTTGTATAGAATAACAGACACAGAAAATGTAAATTTAACTAAGGTTAAATTTACCACAATCCACAATGTACAATTTATAAAACGAATGATGTTGATGGTGTGTGATGAGTGATGAGGAACGCATTAGATAATGCTGATGAGATTTGACCGTAAGTCCTTTTGCAAATGACGACGATAATGAACAACACCATTAACGTTTACAAAACATTATATCGATGACGGCTAATGGTTACTGGTAAATCTGTAACAAATCTGTATGTCTCTCGCTTTCTGTTTTGCTTCCCTATTAAAAATAAATATAAATAAAGTAAACAATTTTCACTTGAAGATATATACTATACTCTATACTCTATAATATGTTTAAACTATTTATATGTTTACAAGTAAATATATATATGGACATTTGACTTTTGTATATTTAGTACTTAGTACGTATAAAATATTTATGTGACACATAATATTATTCTTACTTATATATAATAATATTATACATGTTTTATGATTTGTGTATATATATTTAAATGCTGATAAAACAATTATGACTAAATACCACACATTTATATAAAACATTTGTAATTATATCATGTAATTAGTATAAATTTTAAGTATTTTGATACCTCTTCGTCAAACTTTATAAAATCTCAAGGACCAGGACTTAACGTATTCTCCTACATATCCTCTTCAATCTTCAATATATATACTTATTTAACATTTAACAGTGTATTAGAAAGTATAAAAATGTATAGTAAAAATATGTGTATGATATGATGGGCGAGTCTATAATAAACAGCATAATTAAATACACACACTCACATAATAGATATATTTTCGTTATATAAAACCACACACATTTATCCTAAACAAATTACGGTTAAGTTTTTATCCATTGCCCTAATTAAAAATCACTGTAAAAATACTCCATTTAGTTTTTACAAAATTGCCCTTCCATGTATCGATAAAAACTACTTATACCCAAACATTCATGCGTAAGAGTAAGAAGTAAAAACACATACATGCATGTATACATATGTGCAACATTTTCATGTACGTCCATGGGCTTGTGAATGGACGTCATCATCATTTCCTCAAAAAAACGCTATTTTGCACATTTTCTTATCTAGTGTACTATTAATAATAATTGAACCACTTGGGACTATGGATGACAAAAATGCACTCATATAATTAATTAACATAATGAAATGTTTTGCTAAATTCTAAATTAGTAAAAAAACAAACTATGTAAATAGCTCACATATGAGGGGCTAATTATAGTTCAAAAACTCAAAACCTCGTATAGTGATACAACTGACACGTAATGATTTTTTCGATTTGGCCTCTCAAAATTTATCCATACATAAAAAGCTACGTTGCGTTTCGTCCATTTTTGACATATATAGCATAGCTATCAATCAAAGATCATCAAAAGTCAAAGATTTACTTTTTAGAAGCAATTTATAGCCAGGTTTGTATCGAAATTGACAAAGATTTGCCAAGTTTGGTAAATTTGTCCCTGATTTTGAAAGAGAAAATGATGGTTTTTCGAAAATGCAAGACCTCGTATGACCCTGAATTTCAAAGTATTTAGGGATGATCGTCCCTCTAAGATAATAAAGGTGGTTATAATTTGATGAACAGTGTGATTCAAAATCGGGAAAAAGTCATAATAGGGGTTTTGTCGAATTTCGAACAAACTATAACAGAAATTGATGGTTATTTTTAGCAACGGGGCTCAGATGCACACATTTAGATAATATTATTATATTATGTAATATTTTGACACTTAAATCACAAGCTCATGGATTTTCCCACATATTATTATAAACTTTTTTGACTCAAAACTTTTGAGATCCAGCCAGAGAGAGAGAATTTGTTAGTATAAAGAACCAAAATCTGTAGAGAGTATTTTAAATTTTACTAACTACCGTGAGAGTAATACATAGTATTTTAAATGTAAGTGTGTAAAAACGGTGTAGTCTCATTAGCAAATCATTTGCTTTTCCATTTAATTTGAATACCCTGGTTGTGAATTCTAATTTATTTGTCAAGACTTGAGTATACATATTTGTGTATTCTGTGTATTTACATTTTGTTTTTTTACAAAAGTAATATTTTTTTATTTAAAGAGCTCAAACATACAAGACATTATAGTCTGTCAGAAACAATCAAACAGGATAAATATGTATTGATTATGTCATTTTAAATGTAAAGTTCGGCATAATACGTAATAAAAATATATCAGATATATATAATATCAGGGAAAGAAGGAAAAAGTAAAACTTGTCAATCAATTTTTCCTGGTTACTACTCAATAAACAATTATTGTACACACAGGTTTTAATGTTTAATTATAAGAGAATATATGTATATGTAGATAAGCGTTTAATAGCCTTTTTTTCGGCATCTCTAGATCTCAGCTCATTATTATAATTTAGCAACTTTTTACGTGTAACACTATACAAATAGTTTTGTAGTTTTGTCTACAGTCTACAGTATATATACTTTTATTAGTTTTGGCAGTGTATAAATAGTGTATACACAAATGACAAACATATGAACTGTCAATTTAGAGTTATGTGAAACCTCAAAATGTCCTCAAAAAAAAAAATGTCCTAAACATCAAACACTCAAAACTCAAAAAATATATTATACATCTGATCTCAAAGGAAAAGAAGAATCGTATAACGTATAATATATATTTATACACATTGATCATCTACCACAGATAGTATCTAGATTCATCATTCATCATCATGTTATTCCAGTATTGTCTCGAGTACCATTTTCTAATGAAAATTGGTAAAAACCTGAGTCGGAGGGACATTATTACATTTATTCCCAAAGTCGCCTAATAACAGATATTATTTCTCTACAAAATATATCAATAAACCAATACACATACAATACATACAACAACAACAACAACAAAGAAAACACAGGACCATCTCTCTCTCATCAGGTTGTGTCTGCGGGTGTTCTATATATATATTTAAAAACTGTCAACTTCTTCATTGTTGTTGTTGACATCAAATGGGTTCTATTGCATCCGTTATGGTAAATATCCGTATACATAATTTTGTTGGTCGACATGTCTATTATATATATTTTATTATGTATTAAGTCATTAAGTCATGGTATTGTTGTTATATTTCATAATTTTGAAAGAAACCTTTAGTATTTAATTATTGTTATTTATTTTTTTGTAGCAATGGCATTGTCAAGAATGTTCTCATATTAATCCTACTGAAGTTTCAAATTGTATGCAATGTAAAGGAAAGAGACCAAAAAAAGATCTTCCTATAAGTAATAGTACTACTACTACAGTCAATGAAGGACTACAAAAATATCCACTTTTCTTGGGAATGTCTCATCAACTACCACAATCTGTTTCATTTGACTTGAATCTCTCTGTAAAAGAACCTAGAACTGCAGAATGGTAAATACTGAAAAAAATGATATAGTTGACGCATGAATAATGTAATACATTGTAATTTGTAATGTGTAGAGTGTACACTCGTTGTTCAAGTTTGTAATTTTTATAATATTATTTGAATTTATAATACTATTTGTACTTTCTTACATTAAAATAGTACAACTCATGAGAGTCATTCTCCAAGTGCTGGACATGATGATGGGCAAGATGATGATGATGATGATGAGGACTGTGTTGCTGTAAGTCCAATAAAACGTATCAACCCAACAGAAGATGGAGAAAGAGGAGAAGTACGACAAGAAGAATCTTTAGTAAACTTTAGAATCTCTCCACTAACAACAACAACAACAGCAGTAACAAAAAATAATGATACAGCTATTTCTTCTCCATCTTCAAGTATAGAAAATGAAGAGGATGATTTTCAATTGAAACCTCTTTTTCAAGCGTTTTCTTCTTCATCTTCAGGACATGGATCTATTAAAAGAAAAAAGTGTAACACATCTAGTCTTAATGCACTGCCGCATAATTCTCTTTTAAATCATACTTATGCTAATAATAGTAGTAATAATAATAATAATAACAACAATACCAGTGATAATTTTCACCACCAACAACAACAACCGAAAGATAATTGTCCTACAAAACCAGCATCATCCTCAGGTTTAGTATCATCATCATCAATAACAACATCAACAACTAAAGACATACCAATAACAACTAAACCAACAACCAATTTATGGATGATTCAACCTATAGTTGACACTTCAATTCAAGTCACACAAAATCAAAAACCTGAACCACAAACAGAATCAAAAAGAAAAAATTTATTAGAAGATTCAGATTCAATTAAAAATCTCAAGTGTCCTTATGCTCAAATGAGTAACAATAATGATGGTAGTAGTGGTGGTGGTGGTGGTGACGATAAAAATTGTAAATTATTAATAAAAAATCGTGAAATTCTAATAAGTGCTGATACTAAACAAAATGGTGGTGGTGGTCGAGAAGTAAACGAAAATGATACTAATGAAGAAGAAGAAGAAGAAGAAGAAGAAGAAGAAGAAGAAGAAGAGGAGGAAGAAATAGAAGATGGAGACGCACAAGAACAAGAAAATATAAATGATGATAATGATGAAGATGTATCAAATCTTTCTTCTAGTACAATAGCAATGGAAGAATCTTCATGTAATCTTATATTTGAAAATAATGCTGTACGCTTTGAAAATAGTCCTGGTAAAAATACCAAAGTTGCTGTCAAGAAATCTACATCGTCTCCAACTCAATCACAGGGTTTGAATTCTTCTTGTAATAATAATCATAATAGTGTGTGTTTAACTAAGAAGAGTCACAACATGAAAGAAAAAATAAGTATTAATAAAAAGGGTAAGCTTTTGAATGGGGGGACTGCTGATATTAAAGGAGGAGAGAGTTCAAAATATGCAGTAGTAGATAAGAATGTTGGTATTTTTAGTTCTGATAAGACTGAAAAAGGGAAAAAATATAGAAATATAACAACATTTAATGACTTGAATCATCAAAGTTTCTCGAAACCCCTAACCCCTACAAAAAATGAATTAATATCATCAGAACCAAAATCATCATCAATTAAAAATGGCATTATCACATCTACAAAATTTAATTTAACAGCAACAACATCCACAGCATCACAAGCTTCTGTATTTTCCCCAACATCAACAGCATCAGCTTTGAATATATCTTCAAAAATTACTAAAAAATCTCTATCTGCATCATCTTCATCACCATGTACCAGTGAATCTGTGAATTCAAATCGTACAACAGTAATCAAAAGGATTGGAAAAGAATTAGATGGAGGACGAAGAGAAGGAGGAGAAGACAATGATGGTATTGGTATTAGTGATGATTTAAAATATATTGATGACGATGTTCACTCAGTCCCTCCAGCTAATAATATAAGTAGTAAGAAAGTGAATGGTGGTCGACGTTCATCCTTACCATTAAGTACTCCCTTGAGCCTTGAAAATGACTTTCAGTCTTCTTCTTCTGACTTTGTCCAAGTTTTGCAAAAATGGGCTTGTGCCAAGTGCACATTAACTAATACAACATCACAACTCATTTGTGAGGCTTGTGGTACAACTAATTCAAAAGTGTCTGTTAAATCCGAAGATTTAAACAATACTACAATTACTACTGCTACTCCAGTTGTAGCTTCAAAAGAAAAATCTCGACCAAAAAAGAAAATAGAGCGGCCACGGTCTGTGGCTGTTACAGAATTTTGGAGTTGTGAATTATGTACGTTACAAAATTCTATTTATTTGAATCGTTGTCAAGCCTGCCAATGGGATAAAAATACGGATTACAAGGTATGCTATTATTATTATTATTTTATTCTCTATCATCATGCACAAAACACACCTGGATAAAATTATGATAATAATAGTCATAATCATCAACAATCAACATCATGAAATTGGGTTATTAAAGTTTTTAGGGAACTATTAAATTACATTTTACATTTACCACATTGTTTTTAATGACTTCACAAGAATCTACATATTATATACCTTAATACATACATGGTATATAAAAAAGGTAACATGTTTTTAAGCAGGTTGTTTTGAACATTTTTAAGCAGGTTGTTTTGAACATTTTTAAGCAGGTTGTTTTGAACATTTTGCTCTTAGAAAATGAACATTTTGCATTTTGTAATAGCCATTTAATAATGAAGATACAGTAACGTTCTTGTCTTTGAAAAAACATGAATTTTTTATTTATACTTGTAGGCACCATTATAAAGTGTTTAATTATTTATATTATACACCGTTTAGTATTCGATCTGCGTTACGCAATGTTCATTCATTCACAGAAAAGGTCATAAAAACCGAAAAACCATTTAGATCTAGATCATAGAATACTCTTTACTTACACCTAGTGTTTGCACGAGACGAGACTGAGACGAGACCGAGACCGAGAGTCTCGGGTTTTTCTGAGTCTCAGTCTCGGCGAGACTTGACCTAAAAGTCTCGC